>APFE030807951.1:19143-82649 GCA_000404065.3 Pinus taeda
GAAGTCCTCAATGTGCTCCATCATTGAACCCTTTTGTTTGAGATTTATCAATTGGCTAAAAAAAGTGTTGCTTTTTGTATCCTCATAATGTGCTATCATTTCATTTGTAAAAATAGCCCAAGTGACAAATTTTTTATGAGAGAAAAGCCATCGATACCATACAAACTGATTTGGCTCCAAATATAAAGTTGCAATGCATACCTTTTGTGTGTTTTGCACATTATGGAGATCTAAAAATTGCTCCATCTGTAGTATCCATGTTCTGGGATCCTTGCCATCAAACTTCCTCATATCGATCTTTGGAACATGGTGGTTCTTCGATCCAATGTTAGAGTCTATGAAATCATGATTAACATTTATTTTGTTCTCATCATGAATTTAATTTACTACCCTTTCGCCATTAGTAAGCATTTCTTATAGAAACTTTGTCAAATCTATCTTCAAATCTTCCATGCTTGTCTTCAAATCTATCTTTAGATCTGTCTTCAAATCACCCATCTTAGTTTCCATGCCATCCATCTTATCTTCTATGCCATCCATCTTAGCTTCCACGCCATCCATCTTAGCTTCTACGTCTTTCTTTAAACTATCCATCTTAGCTTCCACGCCATTAATCTTAGCTTCTATGCCTTTCTTTAAACCATCCATCTTAGCTTCCATGCCTTTCTTTAAACCATCCATCTTAGCTTCTATGTCTTTCTTTAAATCATCCATCTTAGCTTCTGTTACTTTTTGTGCAAGTGACATTTGTTGTACTTGGTCTTGTATTGATATATCATGTTGCATTTCTTCCTCTTCTTCATGAGTCATGCTAGACCTTTCAGGTTTCTTACTAGGTATTTCCATTTTCTTTCTTCAGGGCATCAATTACTGATAATAATGCTTCACTATACCCTTTGAATTCCTTCAAACTAATTTTTCAAACCAAGCTTATGCAAAAAATGAAAAAAAACTACACACCTTTTTTTTCACTTTATAGGAGCCTGATATTGAATATGATGTATTTCTGTAATTTTAGCTCTTCCAATTCTAAAATCTCGATTGGTCATAGCACTCTGTGTCCTCTTTCCAATGCCACTAGTTTGATCGAAATTGGATTCTCTATGAAAGATTTATGCATAATCTCCCAAGATGACCTCATTATATACCCTTTCAGAAGAGCAAACTTGTATGAGGTGCCACATGTCATTGTTTTGACCTTTGGATCTGAAAATATATATAAGAAACTATAGTCCATCCTATTTCTATAACTTCTTTTGAAATTTCAATCTGATGCTTAAAGAGATAGTTAAGAGGATTTTCCCACAGTGACCTATTTGGAACGTAATTCAAGGGTCTGCAAAAACCCTAACTTCCTCAGACTATATCTCCGAAAATGTACTGAGACAGGATCTAAAATTCGATGCTGAGGTTCAGACTGATTTTGTCTCAAATGGGTTTTTGTTTTAGCTTCTAAAACTTTGTAGTGAAATAGTTATAGAGAAAATCCCACGATGACCTGTTTTACCTTAAATTATGGAGCTTGCAAAAACCCTAACTTCCTCAGATCATATCTCCCAAACTAGCGAGAGAAGCTCTGAAATTCGGTCCTGAGGTTTAGCACGATTTTGTCTCAAATCGATTTTTGTTTTTGCTTCTGAAATGTTGCATAAAAAAGTTATAGCACAAATTCCACGATGACCTATGTGGAGTAGCAAAACTCTAAAATCCAAAGCTCTGATACCAAATGTTAGGAAACTAGCTCATCAAAAGATAAAAAGATAGATCAACGCCTTAGAATTTAGGCTCTTCAAGGGGGCAACCTCCTTTACATTACAAAAATGAATAATTCTTAGATGATTCAAATGGAAAAACCTCCTTTCTATATATAGGAGTCTAAGGGGACACAATATAACCAAGCCGACCTAACAATAATAATATAAAGACACAAAAATAACAATAGTGGGATTCCATGGGGCACAATAATAACAATATGGGGATAATAGGGGAACAACAATAACAATAAGGGATACAATGACAATAGTAATGGGGGAATCACTAGTATTATAGGGACCTAACACATCAAGCAAGAATCATGAGACAAGTAAGAAACAAGATCCCACATCAAACATCAAATAGGGATCTGTGCAACACAATGCATAGCAAAAGGAAGTACATGAACATACTACATATACCTCACATCTAGGGGCCATCTGAAGAAAAGGATGTTAAACTACTGAAGTTGTTCGTACCATCGATCTCACGTCGTTGAATCACATGGAATCACTGCTCGCACATGAATGCTGACACCTACACTCCACTTTGAAAAGTGGTTGAAAAAAGAAATGAGCAAATGGAAAATCCAAATGTGCCATTAGATTTGTGGTGTCGAAGAGTACAAAATTGACAGCCAAATTTATGAATTCTGAGAAAGTGAAAATCTTGGGCTTAAGGAATCTTTTAGATTCCCCTAGATTCCTTAAAGATTCTCTCCTCCAGGTTCTCTAAAAATATTCTACTCAGATCAAAATTTCGACTGTGCCATTAGGTTCCTTGCAGAATTCTGAGAAAAATGAGTATGAAATTGGATGCATTCTGACTCTGGCAAATTTCAGCGTCCAAGAAATCTGGAAGATTCCCTCAAAGATTCTTGAAGATTCTCTTTCGTTGGGTCCCTACAAATCTGTTGCTCAAAAGGTGAATCTGACCTTGCCATGGCGTTCCCTGCAAAAATATGAGAAAATTGACTATAAACTTGGCTGCATTCCGATAAAAAGAATTTTTTACCTCCCAAGAGAATCTTCGGGCATCAAAGAATATTCTTCCTCGAAATGCATGTCAAGGTTCTGCCTCCCCTATCTCGAAATCCATGCCGTGCTCCTATGCTCCTCCATGCTTAATGCACTGAACAAATGATGGGTTTATATAAAAATTCCCAATGCATTTACCAACGAGCCCACGTGGTGGAATGGTTGGGTGTTGGCATCAAAGGCGGGAGGTCGGGGGATCAAATCCCGCTCCCACCAAAGTTAGTGCATTTACAACAGTTACATTTTTGGGTTGGTGTTTGTTTTAAGTATTAAATGGGGGCGCTGTATTAAATGGTGGTTGTTTGGTTCATTGGGTTGGTTCAATGTATTAATTGGTTGTAGTACCGTGGGGCCGCCGCGTGGGCAGGGTCAGCCCTCCCGCCAGAGTTGGCCCGATTCCGTCCACCCGAAAACTTCCAAATTGTGTCCCCATTAAGCCTGCCTAGTCAGCAAAAGTCAACCAAAACTTTGATTGGCTCGTTCTCCCTCATACGAGCTCAGATTAATGAACCGTTCACACCTCTGTGATCAGGACGACGAGATCTATGCTCTGGTCCTAGTTCGAAAGCATTCTGATCATTTTAATTTTTGAGATTCCATAAGCCCTCTTTGTCCTATGCGTGTCCCTAGAGCCACCTGGATCAAGGAGTCTATCTCTTATTTCATGGCTTGCTCCCACTTCTTCCTAGTTTCTACTTGCACTGCTTCTTCATAACATTCATGTTCACCAGAATCAATCAACAATACATAATATAATGAAGGAGAGTATCCTTCAGGGGGTCTACTTATCCTGGTAGATCTTTTGACACCAATTATTTGAGGTGCTTCTTGTTGTTGTTGTGGTTTTTGTTGTTATGGTTGTTGATCATTATGATTTTCAAGCACCTTCACTTTTTCTGTGATCTCATCAAGCACTTTGTATTCTTTGTTTTCTTTTTCCTGCATCTAATCCTTATACAAAACCTTTTCATTGAATATGACATCTCTGCTCCTAATGATTTTGTGTTTTTCATAATCATAAAATCGATAACCAAAATTATTAACACCATATCCAATAAAGGTACATTTCTTTGATTTTGCCCCAAGCTTTGTTCTATTTTCTTTATTAATGTGGAAAAAGGCTTCACAACCAAAAGTATTTAAAAATGAGCAGTTTACCTTTTTACCTATCCATGCCTCCTCTAGAATACCACCATCCAAGGAACTTCAAGGCCCTCTATTTATTAGATAAACAACAGTATCTACAACATCTACCCAAAATTGGAAAGGCAATCCTGCATGCAATCGCATGCACCTTGCACGCTCCATGATTATCCTATTCATCCTTTCTGACACACAATTTTCTTGTGGTGTTCCTGGAACTGTCTTTTCTCTACGAATTCAATTCTATAAATAGTACCTATCAAACTCTTTGCTGCAATATTCACCTCCATTATCTGATCTAAGACACTTAAACCTTTTTCCTGTCTCATTTTCAACCAAATCTTTCCATTTCTTGAAAGTATCAAATACATTAGATTTATTTCAAATATAATAAATCTAGGTTTTTCTCATTGCATCATCAATAAAGGTAACATAATAATGAGAGACATCGAGAGATGATACCTACGTAGTTCCCCATACATCTATATGCACAAGCTCTAATTTTTCGCTCTTCTTTTCTTTCCCAACTCTGAGGAATCTAACTCTCTTATGTTTTCCATAAACACAGTTCTCACAGAATTTTAAATCAACATTCTTCAAGCCTGGAAACAAATTTCTTGAGTAAAGAATCTGCATCCCCTTTTCACTCATGTCCCTGAGCCTACGATGCCACAATGCTGTATCTTCTCCTGTATAGGTTAAATCATTAACATAATTAGAAATACCATTGCATAAATACAATGTACCAACCTTTTCTCCTTTTGCTATTACCAGGGCTCCTTTAGTGACCTTCTAGGTTTTATCTGTAAAAGTAGTTACACAACCTTCACCTCCCAACTGCCCTATTGAAATCAGATTTTTCTTTAGATCTAGAACATGCCCTACCTCCTTCAATAGCCATTTATTTATGTTCTATTGTTTTATGAAAACTTTACGCATTCCAATGATTTTATAGGGTTTATCATCACCCAATCAAACCTGTCCAAAATCTCCTTGAACATAATCATGAAAATGTTTCCTATTAGGTGTGGCATGGAATGAGGCCTCTGAATCTATCACCCAGGCATCAATAATATTTTCTAATGAAAAAATCAAAGCATCTTGCAACACATCACCTGTCACATTCGCTTCATGATTGTTTTCTTGATGTGCTTCTCCTTATTTTCCCTTCCGAGACTTGCAGTATTTGTTCAGATGTCTTTTCTTCCCACATTTCTAGCACACTATCCTTGATTTGGACTTAGACATGCCTTTCCTTGACTTACTGCAATATCCTGGGCTCTTTCCTCTTTCCATTTTTCTTCCCTTAGTCTCTGTAGTCAAAGTGTTACCTGATGTCTCACCAGATCTTTTCCGTCACATTTCCTCACTAAGGATTGCACCGAAAACATCATCAAACTTTAAAGTACTAGATCCAGAGATAGATTTACTAATGGCCATAACTAAACCATTCCAACTTTCTGGCAATGAGCACAGAAATAAAAGATCCCTAACTTCATCATCAAGAGTTACCCCTACATAACTTAACTGACTGGTAATTGTATTTAATTCATTTAAATAATCATCAACATATCCACCTTCTGAAATTTTCATGTTAAATAAATTCTTCATAAGAAATACCTTATTTGAGGCCGAGGGTTTTTCATATAGTTTGGCCAATGCCTACATTAAAACCTCTATTGTCATTTCCTTTGAAATATTAAAGGCTATCGGTGCCACTAGGCACAACCGTATTGTCCAAGTGCCTTTCTGTTGAGAATATCCCATTCTTTGTTTGTCATACTCATTGGATTCTTTGTCTTCCACTTAATGGTAGGTATAGATCTTTCTGATACAGATAATTTTCCATCTGCATCTTCCATAGCTGGTGGTTTTGGCCGTTAAATTTTTCAACCCTAAACCTACCATCTTTCACCATTGCTCCCACTTGAACTAGGAACCCTTCTCCCCTATGAGTTTATCAGCCAAATAGACCTTCGGCTCTAATACCAGTTGTTAGAAAATTATATATTACAGAGAAATGGAACACATAAAATATTGCATAAATATAAACACATAAAACAAGAGAGACACAGATATACATGGTTCACCCAATTTGGGCTACATCCACGGAGAAACAACCAGTCCTTCCTTTTATATTATCCAGCAAAATGAAGAGATACAACCTATTACAGATCCACTATAATTCCCTCTTCGCTCTCACACAATCTCCTCTCCCTTTCTCACTCAGAATACAGATCTACATAGATGAAATACAATTCCGTCATATATGGTGAGGGGTTTCCTTCTAGGGGAAAAGCCCTAAATTAAACATAACTTCTACCGTTAGATCTCCACCTAATGAACATCGCAGATTGACTACGAAATTACAACATTTTACAAGGAAATTTTACATCTATTTTTAGCTTCAGGGTGCTGCCCCTGATTCCTCACCGGGCAGGGGGGGGGGGGGGGGTGGAGGGCTCCAAATAATCACTTTTGCCCCCCCTGGACCCCCCTGGTGGTGCAAATTTTAGGGGCAACATTGCTGCCACATTACAAATTAGGGTCCAATGCAGTGATACCTCTAAATAAAGAAGATAATCAGGCTCCACACCCAACAGTTTTGGCACATCCTATCCTGTCATTTGCTTTTAATACTTGTCTTATGAGTCATTTATTCTTGTCTTGTATTAGTTAGTTTGCAATTCAATCAGCTCACCTATTGATAAGATTTCTCATTACTCCTTAGTCCAAAGTGTCAATCATTTGAGTTATCAAAGTAAGTTGAGTGGATTTTCATAATCGTGAGGCATTTTAAGGTCCAGTGCATGTCCATAGTGTAACGGTCAAGTCATTTCCAATTTCTGCTATACATCCTTATATATAACCCTTGATCTTTGTCTTTTGCATGTCATTCCACTTAGAATTTCCATAGTTTGTCACCTTGGCTTCTGTGTCGCGTTATTCCGAGTCTGCAGTTTTCTGTCACCCCCTGTTCATTTTGTTTACAGTTGCTACTTTGATACCATGGGTCACACTATTAAAACCACCATGTATCTTTTCCCCATCGACTTACGTATTCATTATTGTGATGGCCTCCTTGGAAAATATGACAAAGGCACTCTAGTTGATAATGATACCTCGGACCCTAAAGTTTTCCCGTCCCTCCACACCAAATTTTTCATGTATTTGAATGTTAGACCTGGTGCCTGATCTAATCTCAAGACCAAAGTCAATGTCTGCCCATTAAAACAATCCTCCTTATTGATTTTCTATGAGTTAGCTGTCTTTGGTACCACAAGGGGAGGTCATGAGGTGTACTAAGTTCCTAATGAGTCACCTGCATGGAGGCTCACTATGGTTGGACTGAGAATACCCAATCCATGTTGAAGATATCCATACCCTCAAGGTGAATAAGAGAAATGCCCTTAGTACATGGTCTACCCCACAACTCTTCCATTTTATTCATGCTTCTGCATCCTAAATTGAAGACTACCTGGTCCAGATGGAATCTCGGTGTAATAACCTCTCATCAGCATATGATTAGCATGAACAAAAACTTTCATTGGTTACAAGCTAGCGTGACCAACTCCGTACGAGAAAAGCCCATCTCAAGCAACAATTATCATAATTAGGTCCCAAAATCCAGTCAATGTGGCCGAATGTTGCTACATATGTTGATGAGTAGCTTGAAAATATTTTGCCTATTCCCCTCCTGAATACTATGAATATGTTGAAGCAACATGTGTCAAGTTGGTTGCATAGAACCAAGAGATGCAGGCTACTATAATTAAACTCTCTTAGGTAGTACCAGGCCTATCATCCTAATATCGCGAGCAGGTTTCTCAACAGACTGCTACTGCATCGGCTGTCAAAGAAACTCTTCCTCAACTCATGCAAGACTACCAGGATATTTTTAGTGAGGTCTATGACTGGAGAGGTGTCCTCGCCAAGAGAAATAAACTCGTTTATCCACTCTAGGAGAATGCTAAACAACTGTTCGTGCAGGTAATTAATACCTCTGAGCTAGAGCAGAAGAAAGAACTTTGGGTGTAAGAAGATACACTTGAGGACCAGATTAATTGATTAGAGGATGCTTTCAAGGTCACAAAGCAAGTCCTCCACGATCTTTGTCCAAAAGCATAGTGCCACTATCTTACATTGAGCTTTGTTACAACCAATGTGAATGAACAACTACAACAACTCCTTCACTCACAACCCGCTAAGTTCACTGCTGAAGTGATTATAGTATTTGCGAGACATGTTTCTATAGTATTGGAGACATGGAATGATGTTATTTCCACATACAATAATTTCAAGGATAATGTGATGCAGTTAGTACCATATTTGGGCTCTTCATTTGAAGGAGAAATAAATGTATCCAATATATCACAAGTGAGTTGTAACACCCTCCTCTCACATTTACACAAGCTAACTAGTCCACCAGAGTAAACATGTAATGAAGAGTTACTATGATATGATTCAACTTCCCAAGTGTAGTTAAGGAAGTGGAATCGACTAAAAAAAACCAAACCAACCTTCGTTAGGAGCTATAAAAACTTAGGAGCCAACCAACACCTCTAGGTGTCCAACCCCTGAGAGAACTTGATTTTTTGTTGTATGAGACCCCCAGTACTTCCATGAAAAGACTTCCAGGTGACTAAGACCCTCCGGTCACTCCCATAGCAAGGCTTCCATGCACCTACGACCTTTTTTAGGAAGTTTTGTGCTAGATACCCTGATTTCTGAGCCACTTTTTCAGGGTCAGGACTCATGGCTCTACACAAAACTTCATGAAACTTACAAAAATGAAAAATAACCATATGAAAAATCCTATAATGAAAAACTTGAACAAAGACCTGACCTGACAAGGCCTAGCCATGACTGACATTCTGTCAAACACATCATGAACATGTAATCTACAGGTCATATAAATACATCTGAACATAGGGACTTCATACTTGTTTGGAATTCGTCAAGGAGGTTTGATGCCCTCTCTTAATAGCTGCAATATTATATATTAGGTCATATATTCATTATTAATTCATTTACTAATCAAAATATGATTAGATACATAACTCAAGTCTGTCCTAAATCGTGCTTATAACTAGCATATAACCACCAAATCAATAATGATAGAACAACCAGTACAATTTGTTGATCGGAAAAATTGCCTCCATCAACATTAGGGGAGATCACTCGGTCAGGAACTTAAAGCAACTCCTTTTCCTTTGAAGATGGTGGTTCTAACTGGTTATGGGTCTAGTTACCCTGTCATCTAAGACTAACCTAAAACTAATCTAATACTAATCTAACCTGAAATAAGAGCTAATCTATCCACATCATACTATGTTACATTTCCTTTATATTGATCTTTAAATATGTAAATTAAAGGAATAGATCGACAGAAAGGTTTAATCGAATTAAAGGTTGATCAAACCAAAATATAATGATTTATTTTCCTCTTTAAGAGAGGACCTAAAGAAAAAATAAGATGCAAATGTAAAACTAATCTAAAACATGAGATCCTATCTTGAACTAGAATGGGATAGCCCTCTCCTAATCCAAGATCATGTTAACTAAAATAGGGGGAAAGTTTGGTTTATGAATGAATTCAGAATTAATATTCGATTGTGAATTCCAAAATAGTTTTTAAACTCATAAACGGTTAAAACAACTATGTAAATGATTCTACTTTAATAAATAGTTATTAAGGTACGTCCATATACAAGCCTGAATTCATATTAAGCATAATTCATTATAATATTTGTATTAATCAAAAGAAATAGTTCATTTCAATTAATACACATAAAAGAAAAATACACCTACAAATGAATAATAAAAAGTTATCATTCACCACAAGTATAGTTCAATGGATTAAGTATGATTTTGATCTCATTTTGCCTATTGGAGATAGCTCCTACAAGACTTTAGTAACATATCATAACATGACTCAAAAATAGTGTTAGAGATCAAAGAAACATACTACTTAGAATGTAGATCAAAACTAATTATAAAACTTTGACAAAAATATGAAAATTCATCATTCCGGTAATAGTACACAAGAATGAAAATTCATTAAATAGTGCCGAAATTACGTTACAAATGCACAGTCTTGGAGCTGCTTAGACCCATAATAAAACTTCCTACAATAGTGCAAAGCAATTATAACATAGCCAAAAATAATCTTTCAATCTCTACAATAAATCTCTCTGTGCTAAACAACAGTGGATAGGAAAAAACTTAAATCATAACTAAGACCCCCTATGGTGGATCACAATCTCCCCCCAATTGCATCGAATTTATGGGTATTTATAGAAGATTTATAGAGTTAACAATCCCCCTTACATCTCTCAACAACTGAAATTTGAGGTTTTCTTTAGCATGATGAAAACATATTATTTTAGTTGAATACAAGCCAAATTTGGGAAATCACTACACCAGTCGAACCAATTGACTCTATTGCTGGCTGAATGATCCATTAGCTATTATTAGTCATGGCTTGTTATGGAGTGCGTTACAACAATCGAGTTAATTTCGAACAATATTTTCCAGATCAAAGGGTGCCTTTAGAAGCATGGACTGAGCACGGTTTTATGTCTTGTTACCTAAATCACAGAGGATATTAGAGCTTTAATATTAAAATGAACTATAACAATGTTGAAAACAAAATATGTAACATAAAACATGAAAACCATTTAAATAGTGGTTTTTAATAAATATAGCAGTGACCCATTTAATTATTTACAAAAACAGCCCTATATGGAAATGACAAGTCGCGAAGATCGGGCGGCTCCAATGAGGAGTGGATCTTAAATCTCGGTAAATTTTCATTAACATGCATATTGGGTCCAATATATTGGAGCATGGTAGATATCAGAGGTCTTGAATCAGAGGTTGAAAGGAGTGACAACCAATAGGAAGTTCCGATATGGATAAGATAGGCTTATCGGAGAATCAAACGATGGGGAAAACTGAGATTGGAGATATGAGGATATCGGAGTATTGGCAATCATGAACATCAAAATATCAAAAATCGGAGAGGCAAGGTGTATAGGAATATCAAACTGGAATTGGATTGGGATATCGAAGTATCGGCATGTTGGGATATCGTCAGATTGGAATATCGATGGATTTAAACATGAGAATATCAGCAAGGAACCATATCAGAATATCAGCAGAGTGATACATCAGAGGTCAGAGAGACATGGATATTAGAGTATCAACAGAGTGATATATCAAAGTTTTTTAAATGTGTCTCAAAATGAAATATCCAATATGAATTACCTCCGATATGCAGGAGTAGAGACAAAGACGTGGAATGTGGGTCCTTTACTAAAACAATTGAGTATCATATGTTTTATGGTCTAGCCACATTATAATATAAATATATTGAAAAAAGCCACCTTAATATGATGGATCAGACTTTGGGTATCAGAGATTTCCAAAAGGATTCTTCTGATATCAAAGTCTCAATGCCCAAAATCTATGATATATGTTTAATCAATATGCCACATTGTTTAATGATGAAAGCTTAAAGCCTATGCAAACATCTTGGTCTCGGGGGTTATTTTATTCATTAATCTAATTAATTGATATGTTTAAAGAAAACAATTATTTACAAAGTTTATTAACAAACAAAATTAATCAAACTTAAAAAAAATATACAAATAAAACAAGTGTAAATAAAAAGAAAATTAGACTTGAAATAAAGTAATCACACTCAAAGCTTACATGCAATGAAAAAAAGGGTCCCCATGTCTATTATGATAGAATAAAATGGGGGTATTCTATTTTCACTACAACATAATCAGGTAAAAACAAACACATTTACACATAATACCCAAGAGAAAAAGATCTATTATTAACATATGCAAAAGCCAACCAAGCTAGGGACTCCACATGCCACCTGACCATAGATTGGGCTGAACCAAATCTTTCTTTCAGCCAATCACCCCATGCCATATTCCAAGCATGAATGTGGGACTCACAACAAAACCAATCAAGGCTTCCTTCCTTAGGATTTACCATGGATCCCGCTAAGGGATTCTTAGGCCCAAACAATAAACATACACTATAGGCTTTACTATAATGCCGCCATATATTGATTAAGGGATTACTAGGCCCTAAAAAAGCATGGATTCCTCCTGATCTCTAGACCTAAAACATGAGGAATTTGTCTATCTCCAACCTATAGGATTTACCATGTATCCTACCATTACTAGTCAAGGGATTCCTAGGCCCAATGAGGTGTTGATATCTAGACTTTACTGTGTATCCCAGTATTACCATTCAAGGGATTCCTAAACCCAATGAGAGTATTCACAACCAAGCTTTACTATTTATCCCACCATTACTAGTCAAGGGATTCCTAGGCCTTGTGATTCTTCTTGATACCACCCCACTTAGTTTCAAAACCATTCAGCAATCCAGATCAACCAAGTAAGAGAACCCCATCATGCCATGACTATCTACATATGGAAAAGAAAGGTTGAAAACCACTGTCACACCTGGAAAAACCCATGACAAAGACAACAAAAGAACGAGAAACACACATGCATGTACTATGCAAGACAAAACTAGCAAGTAAATCATAAATGCAACTCGATACCTACAAGTAATCTCGTTGTAGCCACTTGATCCCGCTCTCTCTTGCTTTATATTTTTCTTCCCTTTTCTTTCTTGTCCTTCCTTTTATTTCCTTCCTCCAATTCTAGAGTGCTCCAAGAATACTCTAAGTGTGTGAGAGTATGACAGGGAGAGAATAGAGAGAGAGCTCCAAAACTGAACTTACAAAATTTTGTGAACTCATCCTCGAAAGCCCTTTTTATTAATGAGGCCTCTATTTTCTTCATTTTCCATTATTTTCCTTTCTTTTCCTCCTCACATGCAACATGTGACCTTTCACCTTCCTTTTCTCCTATTTTCCTTTATTTTCATAAATAAAATGCCAATTAATGCCCCTTTCCTTTTCAAAGCCTTTTCCACTGCCTTTGTTAATTTCCCTGAGTCATAATAAACCAAATGAACACCCACACTAGGATGTGTTTCCCAAAATTCAACATGGAATAAGTGGCCCATGACCTTTGTTATTATTTTTCCTTTATTAACTTTATTGCATGAATTTTTAACCCGGGCTTATTACAGATCCTGCCACCTTTGAGGAACACCATCCTCGATGTTCAATGACACCTACAACTAGCAAGACCACTCAAAAGTAGAACATACTACCCATGGATCTTTATAGCTTAGTTAGATGTAGTATTTAAAATGATCAACCTGATGAAAAGAAAACCAACATGACAACCATACAACTTATTGGAGATTTATAACACGACTCATGGTGATATTTACATCCATATCTATATATACATATAGAAAAACACCAAGCCAAAACATATATCAAAGAAATTTTCTCAACCAATGAATAGAGAAGGATATATAGCCCACATCTCATCAACCATCTCCCATGTAACTTCATCGCACCCAAAGTGATTCCACTGCACTTTAACATGCTCGATTTCTCCGTTGCAAAGCATGAGAATATTTATCTACAAAATACACTGAGGTTTTGGCTAAAATTCTCCTTCTAGCTCCACCTGCAATATAAACCAATAAATAACATGATCAACATCCTTTACATATTTTTAAATAACGAAATATGGAAAACATCATGGAATTTCACTTTCAGAGGAAGTGCAAGTCTGTAGGCCACTAGGCCAATCCTCTCAAGGATATCGAAAGGCCCACAATACTGAGGTTTGAGGTTCGCACATGATTCGATCTTTAAGGAGATATTCTTGGGCTTGATACATAAGTACACATGTTTCAAAACCTAAAACTCCTTAAACAACTTGTGTTGGACTGCATAAATTTTCTTCTAGTCTTGTGCTACATTTATATTCTTCTTGATTACCTACACTTCCTATTCTAGTCCTATCAACACCCTGTTCACTTGATCACTCTGATTGATGGGAGTATTACAACTTCGCGGATAAAGTTCCTCAAACAGACTCATCCACAGTCACTCTTGATACCTATTGTTGTAACAAAACTCAACCAATGGAAGGTACTCCACCCATCTCCTTTGTTGTTGCATCACATACATCATTAACATGTCTTCCAATATCTTATTGATCCTCTATGTCTGTGCATCTATCTGTGGATGATAAGCTACATTGAAGGCCAACTCTATCCCCAAATCTGCAAACAAATCCTTCCAAAACTTGGAGGTGAACCTAGCATCCCTATCTAACACAATCTTCTTCAGAACACCATATAAACTCACTATATCTCTTATGAATACCTATGCTATGTCATTAGCTAAATAAGTAGACTTCACTGGAATGAAATGTACTACCTTTGTTAACTTGTCCAACACAACCATGATAAAATTATGCTGTCTAGATGTCCTCAGAAAAACTTGTAATGAAATCCATGGAAATGACCTCACATTTCCACTTTGGAATCATAATCATATGTACTAATCCACTAAAATGCTTACACTCTTCTTTTACATATTGACAATCCAAGCACCTAGCCACAAACTCTGCCACTTCCTTCTTCATATTAAGCCAATAATACAACTTCTTCACCACTGTCAATGTTTTCTGATATCCTCGGTGACCTGAATATAGTTTGGAATGAAATTCCCTCAATATAAGCTTCTTTAGCTTACTGTTTTCAAACACATATATCCCGCCCCCAAATATGACCAAACCATATGCTATGAGATGATAGTCCACATCCTAATCACTTGTACCCTACTGTAACCTATGCATAAACTCCCTATACCTATCATCCTGTTGTCCTACTTGTAAGATCTAATCCTATAGATCCATCCCATAAGAGCTCATAACTACTACATGATTCACCTCCACTCTTTTGCTAAAAGCATCTGCAACCCTGTTTTCCTTTCCCTTAATGCACCTGATCGCAAAGTAGAACTCACTAATCATGGCCAACAATTTAGCTTGCCTGAAATTCAAATTCGGTTGGTAAAAAATTTATCTTACTCCACTATGATCACTCATCAGTACATACCTCATGCGAAGAAGATAATGCCTCCACACCTTCAAAGCATGGATGATCGCTTCCAACTCAAGATCATGTGTAACATAATTCTTCTAGTGCTCATTCAATTTCATTAATTCATAACATACCACCTGTGCCTCTTGGATCAAGACTCCACCAAGTCATCTCTTGCAAGCATCTATAAATACCACAAACTCTTTTTCCAGATATGCAATCTTTAGAATTGAAGAATTTTTCAACAACTGCTTCAACTACTCAAAACTAGTTGCACATTCCTCTGTCAATTCTTCTTACCTTTTCTGTACAATGATGTAATAGGATATGAAATGTGTGGGAAGTTCTTGATGAACCTGATATAGTAACCTGCTAATCCCATAAATGGCCTTACCTCATCCACATTCCTAGGAGCTTCCCATTCCATGATAACTCTTATATTTTCTAGATCCACTACTATGCCTTCCTTGGAAACAACATGTTCCAAGTAATGTAGCTTTGTCTGAAAGAATATTAACTTTCTAAGATTGGCATAAAACTGATGCACTCTTATAAATCTCAATGTTGCTTCTAAATGTTTGACATGCTCTTCCTCTTTCTTAGAATATATAATTATATCGTCAATGAACACAATAGAAGACTTGTCCAGATAAGGATGCAATGTAGTATTCATCAAGCACATAAAAGTAGCTAAAGAATTAGTCAAACCAAATGGAACTAGAAAAAATCATAATGTCCATACCTGGTCCTAAAATAAATCTTGTAAATATTCTCTTCTTTGATGTGTACCTCATGGTATCCTCATCTCATATTAATCTTTGAGAACACTGCTGCTCCCTTCAACTAGTCAAACAAGTCATCAATCCTCGACAATAGATACCCGTTCTTGATGGTTACCTTGTTCAACTTCCTATAATAAATGAACAACCTGAGGGTACCATCCTTCTTCTTTACAAACAATATTCGTGCACCCTAAGGTGGTACACTTAGAGGTGCTTACCTAAAGTATATAGATCTAGAAGGATCTAAGTTTCTAATGACATCCTAGTGAAATGAAATTAAAAGTGCTCTCTTACAAGAGGTCCTTCATTGTCTTTTCAATCACTTAAGCATCAATCTATATAAAACAAATCTTATGAAATTTTGATTACCTAGGTGACAAAAATAGAGTATTAATGACTGGTTAAAAATCCTATCATTCCCTTACAAGAATATTGCTCAATAGAACTTTTTCCCAATCATAACAATCCAAAGTAATTTCAATAACTAACTAAATCAAATAGTGAATAAGATGAATAATGTTGCAAACCAATAATAGTTGAATCTTTTTACAAGAATCACTTATCAAACTATAAATTTAATTTAACAATTACAATCTGAATCACTTGGAAATCAAACCATGAACTATATTTAAAGTCAAAGCCAATAAGCGAATATGGAGATCATATGACAAGCAAAACATATATATATAATATATATATATATATATATATATATATATAATATATATATATATAAATATATAATATATATATATATATATATATATATATAAATATAATAATATATATAATTATATATATTATATATATATATATATATATAATATAATATATATATAAATATAATATATATAATTTTCAAGATAAGAATTGGTTGAATCCTTTTACAAGGTTCTTTTCACAACGAATTCAAATCCTTTCCAATTGATAACTTAACAGCATAACCTTTCGTACAACACATAAAATAACTTCTAACTTTCAAATCTAAATATGCAACTAGTAAGGAAACTTGAAAACAAAGTGTACCAGTGTAGTGATGAGGGCCCTTCAACACTTCACAAGTACACTAAAAATATGATTCAGAAAAGTATGACTATTGGATCTGGAAGCATAAACTCGATAATGAAGTTTGTATTAAAGCTGGAGATTAAACATGCACAAACTATACTTTTATATGTTCACAATCTGGCTGAAAACATAGTCTTCTCCCATAGGTTATTTATCATGAATCCTATAACAAAAGAAGCTATTCCTCCTCCATATTATCGTAACAGAATTCTATTAATTACATCCAAGAAGGTCGAAATTGAATGAGTTCCTTCATTTATGCAAAAATTCTCAAAATAGAAATTATTTTCTTCACAAAATCTAGAAATTATGCTGAAGTGGTTGGGTTTGACCAGCGTTGAACGGACACTTGTTTCCTTAAAAAATGAAAATGGATAGGTAATCCACCATCCATGTACATTTTACTTCATGCCCATAATCTTCAAATTTGCTCACCTGCTATGAAACATGTCAAACAATGGAGTATTTACAAGAAGTCACAACTTCTTGTAATTTTCTGAAAAATATCATTTTCAGCATAATAATTTCAAAAATTAATTTCAAGCTAAAAATAATGATAATGACATCATATCATTTAGTTTCTAAGGATTATCGCTGGAATATGAAGGTTAAATGGTCAAAAATGATAATCAAAAGAAGATTTTAAGTGGAATAGAGAGTCATAATTTGATACCAACATTCCCCCAAACTCAGGATTTTGCATGCCCTCATGCAGATGAGTTCTAACCTATCAAATTCTGACCTTTTCCTTTGCCTCTACCTCTGCTTCCTGAAGTAAAGCATTGATGTTCATTTGGGCTTCATACTCAGTCTTCAGGATTTGATAATTGGTTTTAATTGATTTCTTTTGCTCGTAAAGTTTGTAGGCCTTCCTACAAATTTTCATTTTATAGGCTGTGAGTTTCTTAACCTTATTTTTCAATTTTTCATTCTCATCTTGAAACTTCTTGCTTTGTATTTTGAGTGTTTCATTTTCTCTTTTCACCACTCTTTGCAAAACCTCTGATTCCATAAGCTGCTCTTGTAACTTCTCAACTTTGCTTTCTAGTTTTCTTTTCTTTTTACCTGAGAATTTATGTTCTTGTTGCTCCTTTTCCTTGTCTTTACTTTCCCATCCTTGTATGTAGTCATACTATGCCTGTTGTAGAATATCATCCTCCTCCATCATTTTCCCTTTCTGTCCTAACTTAGTCTTTCTTGACCTTCTTGTGTAAGTGGAGAAAATTTTATCCTATTTAGCCCTTTCAGCCTCCTCCCTTACCATCCTTCTTGTTCTGATACTACTGCTAGATGGAACAGAGTTACTTAGTATGTACTCTGAAAAGTCTTCCTCTATAGCATCTACATCAATCAATAGTTCTGCATGCTTCTACCCTTCCTTTAAATTTTGTTGTTCCTCCTGTGGATTCTACTGCTCTGCTTACTCCTCATTTGCCATAAACTCATTAGTCACCAAGAATTTCTTCCATGTCACACTTATCTTTTGTAGTTCAAATTCAATCAAGATTTTTACCAAACCAAAATGTTATAGGCTCCTATCCTGATTTTTCCTTTGTTTTTGTATGGTCTTAGACATCTTAGTCAGGCTTTGCAAAAGAAAGTATGGTAATCTTATGATTCAGTCTATTTGGCAGCGAATCTGGCTATCTTTTTGTCCATTTTTATCATCCTTTTTAACCCTTTTTGTACTTATTTACCCATGTTGCCATGCTAAACTTATAAGGTAAATACCCCTAACTTGTCCGATTGGAATATTCTAATTAATGAAGTAAATTCATGGAGTCTTATCTATTCACAGCACTAAATTTAAATGTTTGACCGCAACTTGGAGAACATGAACCCTCGCTTCAACATTTCGCAATAGATCTGGTAACAGCCAGCCCTAAGGAGGTTGCGCAGCTATTGTCACGATTCCCTGGAACTATTCTTGGGCCTTTTTTCTATCTCGGTTATCTGGTGTTGGTGTCGTTCCAGCTGATGTATACTTTTGCATATGCAGTTACCTTATTTTAGGGAGACATGTTATTCTCCCATGCTGTGTATAAAAGAGAGATTGTTGCTGTAAATGGGGGTTCTCCCATCGATATTGTAATCACTTGTTACAGGTTAATAAAGTATCACCTGTTTTGTTGTTCCAATCTTCTCCGTGACTAACGCAGCCCTAATCAGAGAGCTAGGCCCACTCTTTTGATTAGGTGCTGCATCTTTGTGTGTGTGTTATTTCTTAGTTTATGATTGTTGTTACAATTCTTTACTGTTTATGATTATTTCTGGAATTTTGTAGTTAATTTAATCTTACAGCCATGCTTTGAATCTTAACAGCGAACCCTTGGTCGGAACTGATTGTGCTTTGCCCCTGTATATGCCTTGTGTGTTGCCTTGAAAGGATACACACTCGAATTGATAAATTAATGTCAGAATAGGGTGAATAAATCGTTCATACCTGGACACCAACATTTTGGTGCCATTGCCTAGGAGGCTAACAAGGTGCAAATAACAATCCAGACCAACCAGAGGGTCAATATCTCGTCTTAGGGAGAGAACGAGTTTTCTCACTCTGCTTCAGGTCCTGAGTGTAGGTGTTCTTTCTGCTTATTTATTTTTTCCTTTTTGTTGATTTTGGGCCATTCTCTTGTCTTAGGGAGGGAGGAGTCTTTTGATGCCCTGCTCTAGGCCCTGAGTTAGATTTATTTCTTTTAATCCTTGTGTGTTTTCTTCTTGGGAAAAACCATAGCTTTTACCCTGGGGAGGGAGGAGTCTTTTGACACCCCGCTTCAGATCTGGAAGTATTAGGTCTTCTCGTGGTTTGTGTTTGTTTCTGGTTCTTGTCTCAGGGAGGGAGGAGTCCTTTGACGCCCTGCTTTGGGCTTGAAACCCTAGATTTTTGTTTTTTTAGATGCTTTTCTTTTTGTGAGTTCTTTCATCTTGGAGAAGGAATAGTCCTTTGATACCTTACTCCAAGATTGAAGTATTGTAGGTTCATACCAAGACCTTCCATCATACAAACTTTTGTATGAACAAAGAACCAAATAAGAGGGGTAGAGGGAGATCCCCAAAGAGGGGAGGACTAGATTTGGGAAGAAAAACCTATATCCAGTAGATCATAGCAAAGACTAAATCAAAAGTATCCTCTCGCGTAGTTGTGAGACCAGGGGCAAGGAGAGTGAAGTCTAAAGGACAATCAGTAGAGTAACCAGTGTTGTCTACGACATTCTTCGGTGATTCAACACAACAGGTTCCTCTAGCAGTGGAAGAAATATCCAACAGTAGACTAGGAGAATCTTGCGCTGGTGATAGCAGAGGAGGAAATCGCAAGCAGAACATCGACAGGGTCAAACTACTCCAGTAAGGGAAAGAAGGTTTGTAGCTGAGGGATCAAGCCATCAGGACACAGGAGAAGGAAACGAGGAGATACTTACATCACCAAGGGACCGGGGAAGTGCTGCTAAAGTGACTCGAGTCCCAGTAGTAAGGAATCCTCAGCCATCCTTTACAGAGCCTGTTGAAATCCTCAGTGACTATTGGAAGATATTTATGGCTCCCACAACCTCCACCATTGATTTTCCAATTGGGGATCTGGGCGCTGGCATGCCTACAAAGCCTATTCCATTGGTGATCTAAAAATCACCCTTGAGTGACCTCAGTTAGTTTATTAACGAATAGAGGTATTACAAACTCATGTGCTGGTGTGTGTCTATGTTATTTTAGGCAATGGATCAATCAGAATGCAAAATACACAGACACTGGAAAATGGAAAACAGTAAGAGAAACACAGTAAGCAAATGCAAGAACACAACAATTAATAAGGAGTTCACCCTATCCTCCAAGGCTACATCTCTGGTCCAGATTTCAGTGGGGGCCTTCTTTTATTGTGTCTTTAAAGTAGATATTTACAATGAGGAGCTCAATTTGAGTCTCCTGAAACAGAACAATGCCTGGTAGGGTGGTTCTTGGATCCCCCAAGCCACTAGAGTACACAGACTCTTTTCCTTACTAGATCTTGACCTCTCTGGTCTTTAATGGAGGGAGCCCAATGTGGTGCTCAATTCCTAATAGATCCTCACTGGGATTTGCTTGAACCTCTCAAGCTTCTGTCTGCTTGGTGCTGCCTTATGTCAGCTTGGCTCTCTATCTTTCTGGTTCTTGCTTCACTGTCTTTTCTTTTCTCTATCTTTGTTCTCTTCTCCTCTTGGTGTCCTTTGTTCTCTATCTGTTCATGCCTTTAAAGCCAATTTGTCTTCAACCGTTCACTTCCTCTTCCACCCCTGTCGGATTGCCTGCTACTGCTCGCTTGGAGTTCCTTGTCTCTACGTCATCGTCAACGGCTCACAGGGAGTGGCCACTTGTCCTCTCGCGAACTGCGCCAGCTCTTCCTCATCGGTTTGGTTTTCCAGTTACACCGTGGTATGACTCACCCACCATCTTAGCGTCAAATCAAACTTCAAACTCCTTTATGCCGCGGCTTAATCCCCAGTCAAATCCAGTTCCTCCATCGGGTGTGATCTTCGCCATTAGATTTGGAGCCCCCAGATCCTACGACATTCATTCATTTCGCACAGTTGACTTGCTCAACTGTTAGTGCGTGATGAGCAGTGGTTTTCTCTCTCATTCACCTGCCACGTGTCGTGCGTTGAATGGAATCACTCGTTTTTCTCCAAATCTGCTTACCATCGAAGGGTGCCCCCAATATACCGCTGGTTTCAGAGCACGGGACCCGCCTTTTGCCTTATCACTTTTCCCCACGGTTTCTCGGCTTCCATGCGACCGAGCGCTTTGGGGCTTTTCCCTTCTTGAGGGGTTTTTCCCAATGATGCACGATTAGCATGGACTCCATGGGCCCCAGTTAGTGCACTTTGACCGAGGTCCTCATTGTTCCTTGATGTCTATAATCTACCACTATCCAAAGGTCTTCCTGATCGCTCTGTGCTCATAAATTCGAAGTCTATCCTATCTTGATACAGTCATGGCACTGTGAAATTCTTCATGGATCCAATTCAGATCACGACCTCCCCACTGAAAATGCTCTTGGACCACCAAAAGTTGGTTTTTCAAGCATTGACTAAGTGAGGGTACAATTGTCTCACTTGTCCAATCTCTATCCACTTTGCATTGCTCGGCTTTGAACCCTTGAGCCCAATTCTAAGGTACTCAACATCTCATCTAGGCATCATCCTCACCTTCCTGTCCAGAACTATGTCTTCCTGCAATTCATTAAGATATTTAGGTAGCAGGTCATCAATAGAAGACAATTGACTCTGCTCTTTGGGATCCTCAATGAGTGAGTGTTCAAACAGTCTCAAGCAATTTGCATTCACGACTGAGTAGATGTGCATGTAAGCTGGTAGATGAAGGTGAAAATAATTCTCACCATTCTTCTCAAGTATCTTGAAAGGTCCATACTTGATAGGCTTTAGCTTTTTACCTTCATCTTGCATCCTGTCCTTGCTGATGTACAACCAAACCTGGTCACCAACTTTGAAACTCTGCTCCATCCGATGCTTGTCATGCCTTGCCTTGTATTTGGCTTGGCTCTTTTTCAGTTGTTCCTCTACTTCCTCGTGGAACTCTTGGATCTGTTCAATGAACCTAGTTGCCTTGTCCACATCACTGTGTCTATCAATCGTGGTATCTTTACCAAAGACAAAATCCAAAGGAGACCTTGGTGTGAAACCAAAATATGTCTCAAAAGGAGATCTCTGTGTAGAAGAATGTTTTTCTCTATTGTAAGCATGCTGCACATAACACAAATGTTCATCCCAAAGCTTAGGATGTTTGCTGCAATATCCTCTGAGTAAACGGATCACTGTCCTATTAACTACTTCTGTCTGGCCATCAGTTTGTGGATGAAAAGCTGTGCTTTTCTTCAGTTTGGTGTCCATTAGTTCCCATGGACTCGACCAAAACTTCCCCACAAATCGGGTGTCTTAATCAGATATAATGGAAGTAGGTAATCCAAAATGACCCCATACATGTTCAAAAAATAGTTTTGCAGTTTGTTCAGCTGTAATCTGTTTATTACAAGGTATCAAAATACACATTTTGCTGAACCTATCCACAACAACATATAGATAATCATGAACTTTCCTAGATTTAGGTAGTTCTCCAACAAAATCGATGGAAACACTTTCCCAAGGGTGAGAAGGAACTGGTAATGGAGTGTGCAAGCCTAGTTTTCTATTATTGGGCTTGCTTTTAGGACTGTCTCGTTCATTTTTGGCCAATAGCAAAATCTTTGCAGCTGTGCAACTATTTTACTGACCCCAAAGAGACCTCATATCAGAGAAGTGTGTGCTTCTCTGATTATCCTTACTCTCTCAGTTTGTGGAATGCATAACTTCCCACAATGGTATAAGAGTCGATCCTTTACATGATAATCCAATTCTTCTACTCATTTGCCTTGACTTAAAGTTGCATATACATCTTTAAAGTCTATATCTTGAGCATATTGTTCATTGTAGCTTTCATGTAGTACAAAATTATGTTTAAGTATAGTAGATGCATTTATAATGGGTCTAGATAACATGTCTGCAACTTTATTGTGTATGCCCTTTTTATATCTGATGACTAAATGAAAATGTTGTAGAAAACCCATCCATCTATAGTGTCTTGATTGTTGTAACTTAGTTTGGGAGTGTAGATATTGAAGTGGTTGATGATCAATATGTATTACTATCTTTTTTCCCATTAAGTAATGTTTCCACTTTTTCACAATCTGAACTAATGCATACAATTCTTTATCATATGTAGGATAGTTAACTACTACAGGATTAAAAGTCTCAGAATGATAACATATGGTTTTACCGTGCTGTGTCAACACTGCTCCCATGGCATAGTCACTGGCCTTCATTTGGATCTCAAATGGTCTTTGAAGATCAAGCAGTGCTAGTACAGGTGTTGTACTAATCGTTTCCTTCAAGGTGTTGAAGGCTTTCTGCTGTTTGCCTCCCCACTGAAACACCTTGTTCAATCTTGTTAAAGCATGTAAAAGAGTTGCAATTAAGGAAAAGTTACAAATGAACTTCCTCCAATATTGTGTTGCTCCTAAGAAACTTCTAACTTCTATAGCAGATTTGGGTTTAGGCCAGTTTACAATGACTGCCACCTTAGAGGGATCTATCTTCAATTCACCGCCCCCTACTATATGACTCAAATAATTCAAATATGTTTTGCCAAATTCACATTTTGAGAGTTTAACATGAAGTTTTTCTCTTTTCAAAACATCTAGCATCTGCTTAACAGGCTTTAAGTGTTCTTCCCATGTTTTGCTAAAAATCAGAATTTCATCCAGGTACACAATAACAAAATCATCAAGAAAAGGTCTGAGTACGTCATTCATTAATCTCATGAAAGTAGCAGGAGCATTAGTTAAGCCGAAAGGCATAACCAACCACTCATACAATCCCTGCTTTGTTTTGAAATCAGTCTTTCATGCATCTTGTTCTGCAACTCTGACCTGATGGTATCCACTGTGCAAGTCTAGCTTGGAGAAATAAACAACTCCTTTCAATTGATCTAAAATATCATCTATTCGAGGAAGGCGATAATGGTTTTTGATTGTTATCTCATTCAGTGCTCGATAATCAATGCACATTCTCCACGAGCCATCTTTCTTTCTCACCAAAACAATTGGTGACCCACATGGTGATGTGCTAGGTCTGATGAACCCTTTCTTGAGCAACTCCTGCACTTGCTTCTTGATTTCAGCATTCTCTGAAGCGAACAACCTGTACATTCCAATGTTAGGCAATGGAGCATCTTGCTGCAAAATAATATCATGTACTATTTCCTTTTGGGTGGTAGACCTTTAGGTTCTTGAAACAAGATATCATATTTGAAACAACCTTTTCTAAATCAGCTTGCTATTTAGCATTACAACCCTCAAATACCTTGGTTTTATCAGGTTTCTTTTCCTTTACAACCATCAGTAAGAATTGTTTGCATGAATTTATCATTCTTTTCATCTTCCCTGAGTTTATGAGAGTATAATTATTCTTGAGCTTCTGAGCTCTTACAAAGTATTCAATTCCATCTTTAACAAGTAGATACTTGTTCTCAACCCTATAGAAAATAGCTTTCCTATCATACAAGTAAGCACTTCCTAAAACAGTTCCACATATATCCAAAGGAATTATGTCTAACTCAACCTCATCTACAAATGTTGACCCAAAAGAAAACTTGAGTTTGCACTGTCTAGTCACTTGTAGTTGTGCTTTATCATTTAACCATCCTAATGGGTATGGTTTCTTGTGAGGTGTAGTTACTAATCCCAGCTTCTTTACAATTGCTTCAGAAATTAAATTTACTTGTGAGCCACTATCAAACAAAGTATCAATCTCTTGACGTTTGGAAATAACTTGAATATGGAAAAGCTCATGCCTTTTTCTCTCATTTTCTTCATCAGTAATAGATTGTGCAGAATTACTAGTAGATGCTTCAAAATTCTTACCTTTTATACCTGTGGCTACAATGGTCATTTCATTTCCCGAGTTTGACCCCAAATCTTTCTGAATATCTGCAGCAGTCTTCTTCTTCTTGCCCTTGAACTTCTTAGGTCTTAGCTCTAGATGAAAAATCCAACAATGCCGATCATCATGCCCGTCTTTTTTACAGTGAGTGCATGAAGCCTTGCTTTTCTGTGCAGTGTTAGCCTTCCTTTCTTTCCATTTCTGCTTTCTTTTCTCCTTATTCTTGCTTACAGTGGGTTGGGATGGTCCCCCAACTTCTGGAATTCCATTCTTTCCTCTAGCTTCTAGATGCGTAGCTCGTACATATACCTCATCTATACTAGTGGGATTAAACATGAGGATGGTGTGCCTCATGTAGCTGTGTAGACCACCAATGTACTTCAACAAAGTCTCAAGTGAGTCTAATGAGATTCCTAGAATCAATTCTCTCTTTCTAAATTCTTGAGTATACCCTTGTACACTTTGCCCTTTCAACTATCGAAGAGTTTGCCAACTCATCATGGCTGGCTGCATGTAGGCCAATGGATAGAACTGTTTTTTTATTGTAGAAACAAATTCACTCCAGACAGAGATAGTCTTACCATGTCTTTTCATGTTAGCTTGGGTTCTGCCTTCCCACCAAACCAAGGCAATGCCTCCAAGGTGTAGGCTTTCCAACTTAATCTTGATCTTGTCTGAGTCGATATTCTGCACTCTGCAATAAACATCAATTTGTCTAATCCAATTATCCAGCTTTTCCGGATTCAACTCTCCATCATATATGGGAAAATCAAATTTAACATCTAGTTTGATCAAAGATGCTTTCTTGTTATGTACAGGGCTATTAGGAGGTGTAATAAAACTTTCTTCTTTCCCTTTTCCCTTTGAGTGGTCATGGAAATGTGACTCATCTTCTCCTTTGTCTTGTTTAGTGCCTGATGAATCTTCATCCTTATGTTCTCTAAAGTCTTTATACATTTCCTCTACCATGGACTTTATGGTTAGGAAACTATATATGAATTGAGGGTCTAGCCCCCTAGAACCTTCCTCTGACATTGTCTTCTGAGTATAGACTCTCCCAATTTCAAGATTAGTTTCGACCAACTCTCCTTCTGCTAATTTGAGCTTTGCTCTAGTTAGTATTCAACAGCTAAACCAACATAAGCTTGTCTAACCTTACAGCCTAGAGCTCTGATACCACTTGATTTGAAAATCACTCTTGAGTTAATTTATTAATGAATAGAGGTATTACAGACTCATGTACTAGTGTGTGTTTATGTTATTTTAGGCAACAGATCGATCAAATTGCAAAATACAAAGACACTGGAAAATGGAAAACAATAAGAGAAACACAGTAAGAAAATGCAAGAACACAACAATTAATAAGGAGTTCACCCTATCCTCCAGCGCTACATCTCTAGTCCATTTTTCAGTGGTGGCCTTCTTTTATTGTGTCTTTAAAGTAGAGATTTACAATGTGGAGCTCAATTTGAGTCTCCTGAAATAGAACAATGTCTGGTAGGGTGGTTCTTGGATCCCCCAAGCCACTAGAATACACAAACTCTTTTCCTTACTAGATCTTTACCGCTCTGGTCTTTAATGGAAGAAGCCCAATGTGGTGCTCAATTCTCGACAGATCCTCACTGGGATTTGCTTGAACCTCTCAAGCTTTTGTCTTCTCAGTGCTACCTTATGTCAGCTCAACTCTCTGTCTTTCTGCTTCTTGGTTCACTGTCTTTTCTTTTCTCTGTCTTCATTCTCTTCTCCTCTCGGTGTCCTTTGTTCTCTATTTGTTCATGGCTTTAAAGCCAATCTATCTTTGATTGTTCACTTCCTCCTTTGCCCCTGTCGGATCGCCTGCTGCTGCTCGCTTGGAGTTCCCTATCTCTGCGTCATCGTCAACGGCTCACAGGGAGTGGCCACTTGTCCTCTCGCACACTGTGCCAGCTCTTCCTCGTCGGTTCAGTTTTCTAGTTACTCCATGGTATGACTCACGTACCATCTCAGTGTCAAATCGGAATTCAAACTCCTTTATGTCGCAGCTTAATCCCCTTTCAAATCCGGTTCCTCCATTGGGCACGATCTCCACCGTCAGATCTAGAGCCCCCAGATCCTACGACATTCGCTCATTTCACGCGGTTGACTCGCTCAACCGTTAGCATGTGATGAGTGGTGGTTTTCTCTCTCATCCACCTACCATTCGTCATGAATTGAATGGAATCACTCGTTTTTCTCCAAATCTTCTTACTGCCCAAGGGTGCCCCTGATATACCGTTGCTTTCAGAGCGCGGGACTTGCATTTCACCTTATTGCTTTTCCCCACGGTTTCCCAACTTCCATGTGATTGAGCACTTTGGGGCTTTTCCATTCTCGAGGGGTTTTTCCCAGCAATGCACGATTAGTGCTAAGCGCTAATCGCACATCAGAAATGCCCTTTGTTTCCTGATCCGGGCTTCCGAATGGCCAGTTTTGCCTCCTGCATGGACTCCATGGGCCTCGGTTAGCACGCTTTGACTGAGGTCCTCGTTGTTCCTTGTTGTTTGCAATCTGCCACTGTCTAGATGTCTTCCTGATCGCTTTGTGCTCATAAATTTGAAGTCTATCCTGTCTTGATATAGTCATGGCACTGTGAAATTCTTCATGGATCAAATTCAGATCAATTGGTAGCCTTACCAAAATTTCATGGGCTTGTTTCAGAAGACCCCAAAACATTTCTATTTGAGTTTGACATAGTGTGCTGGGGTACGACTATACAACAGATGCCCAGAAGTTAAAGATTTTCCCTTCTACATTAAAAGGAACAGCTCTGTGATGGTTCATGGGCCTTGGAGGAAAATCCATTTCCACATGGGATGATATGCAGACAACTTTTCTGGAGAAACACTAGGATTACTGTAAATCCCGGAACATCAAGGAGGAACTTTTAAAGTTCACACAAAAAGAAGACGAGAGTTTGGAAGACTGTGTGGAAAGGTTCAAGTACACCTTACAGAGGTCAAGTAATTCTAACCTTGATAAGGAAATTTTAAATATTATCCTCCTTCGATCCTTTTGAGAGGACTCGATGGAACTATTGAACATTGTGGGAAAGGGAGACATCTCCAAGGAGACATTCTAAGATATTTGCAATTTATTTATTCAGTGCTCTAGGGGGCTTGCAAGAAACAGGCTAGGGATCCGCTCAACAAAGGGGTCTGGCGGGGGTGTTACAAAATCATAAATCGGAAACCTGCTAGACAACTTAAGGACAGATATCCTCAGTACCCTGTTGGCACAAATGGAAACTCTGCAAATAAAACAGAAGCAACTGGAACTGGACAGGACCATGCAATATTTTACCCAAAGTGTAGAAAGGAGCACTCGGAAAGGGAATGTCCACTAGACTCCATAGAGGAATGTGAAATCTGTGAGCTCAAATATGCGACAAACTCATGCCCCTCCTTGCCAGGCCTGAAAGCAGTATTCCAAGAAACGAGGGAGGACACAGACCAACTATACCTCATGGGATCTAGGAAGCCTTGGCAGCCTCGACCACCAATGGGAAATCAAGGTATGTACCCAGATCCATCTCAGTATTTCAATAATTGTAACATGAATTCTCAGACCATGCCTTATTCCCCCATGTGGCCACAATACTAGTTCCCACCTTGGCAGTAGTGGAACCCTCAGGCCAGTTTGAGCTCTTCATGGGATCCAACTTGGTGAGCACCCTCTCCTGGACAGTTTCCTCAGTAGATGCCACAGCAGCAGCTCCAACTGCCCTCTAATGTGCTTCGTGGTACTTAGCCTACCCGTCCTCAGCTTCCAATGCAACCTAACCCTAACCCTAACAATAAGGGAGCTCATCAAGCTGATGTTCTTAACCTGCCTTCATATAGTATCTCCACTGCAGAGTTGTATGAAATGAATTTGCTATGAGGATGGATAGTTAATGCCCAGCCTCGTCCAGTTATCATTGAACAACTTGATAGTGAAGGTAAGGAGGCAGAACCAATTAGTAAAGAGCCAAAACAAACTGATAGAAACCAGGCGCCTCCCATTAAACAACATCAATATGAACCACCTTACCCAAAGAGACTAATTATGAGTAAACTAAGCCCTCAAGATGAATTTGATTTATTACGATAATTGCAGAATTTATTTGTTAAAATTCCCTTGTTGTAAGCTATGATGGACGTGCCAATATACGCAAAGACTCTTAGGGAATATTGTTCAAAGAAACCTGCAAAGAAATCTAAAGACCCCCTCACTATACATGTTATGGGAAAATTACTGAACTTCATGATGGGAAAATCAATGCCGGTGAAATATGGAGATCCAGGGAACCCGATTTTGACAGTGCAGATTAATGGGGTAGAGATTCCAAATGTGTTGGTAGACCTGGGTGCTGCCATCAATGTCATCACCACGGAAACTATGCATGCACTAGGTCTTTGCAATTTGAAGCACAGACCTACAGTATTGGAATTGGCAAACTAATCTACAGTCAAACTGATAGGGATGTTGGAAGATGTAACAATTTTAGTGGACTCATGGCACTACCCCATAGATTTTCTAGTATTACATACACAATCTTCAGTGGGCGGTCATCCTTTGATTTTGGGTAGACCATGGCTGGCTACTGCAGATGCTTACATTGGGTGTTGTTCAGGAAATATGGTTATTTCTAATGGGCATAACACTAAGAATTTAGTGCTATACCCACCTACAGAACCAAATTCACCCATAAAACCAGCAGGTGGCAAGAAAGCTGTATCTAGGGTAGAGGCTGAAATGAAAAATGAAGAAGTGAGACCAATCCTCACTATTGAACAGGCCCTTTAGTTGAAAATGGAATTAGAAGATGATGTAATAACTTCCTTCATGGATGATCCTTGCTCCGTTTCAGAGCCAAACCAGCAAATCCTAGACTTTATCCTAAGCTGTAAGACTCAGGAAACTATGGAAACAACAAAAGGATTAAAGGAGCCACCTATTGATGCACCTCATGAAAGTGTTCAAGTAGAGTTAGAACCAGGAAAAACCCTGAATATTAATCCGAATCTGTTAGAATCCTAGAAGAAGCAACTTGTAGATGTCCTTCGGATGCATAAATAAGCCTTTGCCTGGGATTATTCAGATATGAAGGGGATTCCTACTAACTTATGTACTCATCACATATATATCAAGGAAGATTGTCATCCCGTAAGTCAACCTCAGAGAAGAATGAACCCTGCATTGAAAATTGTTGTGAAAGAGGAGCTTCAGAAACTATTGGACGTGGGTTTCATCTTCCCTATCTCAGATAGCCAATAGGTCTCACCATTAGTAATGGTCCCTAAGAAAAATGGTAAATGGCAGATCTACGTAGATTATCGAGAGTTAAATAAGGCAACACAGAAGGATCATTTTCCTTTACCATTTATTGATCAGGTTTTGGACACATTGGCAAGTAAGAAGTTTTTCTCTTTTCTAGACGGGTTTAGTGGATATAACCAGATCTAGATAGCTCCTGAGGATGAGGATAAGACCACTTTCACATGCCCCTGGGGAACATTTGCATATTGGGTCCTTCCTTTTGGCCTGTGTAATGCTCCTGCAACATTCCAGAGGGCAATTTTGGGGATCTTCTCTAACTTGATAGATGACATTGTTGAAATTTATATGGACGACTTTACTCCATATGGGGACTCATTTTTGGAAGGGCTGAAAAATTTAGAAAAAGTTCTTGAAAGATGTATACAAGTGCGTGTCTCTCTGAGTACAGTGAAATTCCATATGATGATGGAAGAAGGAATTGTTCTTGGGAATTTGCTCTTAGTTGAAGGAATTAGAATGGACCCAATGAAAATAAAGGTGATTCTACACTTTCCAACATCCAAAACACCCACACAGGTATGGAGTTTTATTGGTTGTGGTGGTTATTACAGGCATTTCATGGAAAATTTTGCAAAAGTAGCACACCCATTGTTTCAATTACTAACAAAAGATTTAGAATTTGTGTGCTCAGGTGACTGTGATGCAGCCTTTAGAAAGATTAAAGAATTTGTCTGCAGCGCTCCAATCCTTAGAGGTCCAGACTAGGCATTACCTTTCCACATTCATACGGATGCTTCTCAAACAGAAATTGGTGCAGTGTTGGGACAACAAGAGGATAAAGTACCCTATGCAATCTACTATGTTAATAAGAATTTGGCTCCTACCAAATTAAACTACACAGTAACTGAGAAAGAATCAACAAATTCTAGCACTACATTACCGGGTATCCTACTTTTGTGCACATTGATCATGCAACTATCAGGTATTTAATGAAAAAACTTGTTTACCCTGGTTGCATTACAAGATGGTTGTTGCTACTACAGGAATTTGATATTACTATAGTAGATAAACCAGGGAAGGATAATGTGGTTGCAGATTTCTTATCTAGGACAAAACATGATGGTAAGAACACACCAATTGAGGATAATTTTCCAGATGAGCATCCTTTTGTAGTTTCTACTAACACTCTGTGGTATGCAGATATTTCTAACTATCTTGCTACAGGAAAGGTGCCTCGTCATCTATCATATAAGGAGAAAAGGAAGCACATTCACCAAAGTACCCAATATTCATGGATGGCAGGACATCTCTTCCATACAGGGGTTGACCAACAGATTCGGCATTTTGTGGCAGAGGATGATATTTATGAGATCTTAAAGGCTGCACATGATGGACCCTGTGGAGGACATTTTGCAGATAAAAGAATGGATCACAAAGTGCTGCAAATGGGATATTACTGGCCCTCCATCTTTCATGACGCTTGGGATTATGTTCGAAGGTGTGATAGTTGTCAGTGGATGGGACAACCTGGGAAAGTAGATGAAATGCCTCTTCAACCCTAGATAGTCCTTGAACCATTTGAGAAATGGGCCATTGACGTTTTTGGACCCTTTAACCCACCTTCTCATCGAAAAGCTTACATTCTAGTCTGCACCGATTATGTAACTAAATGGGTGGAAGCCAGAGCGGTCACAAGAGCAACAGAGAAAGTAGTAGCAAACTTTCTTTTTGAATAAATTTTTTCCAGGTATGGTACTCCAAGGGAAATTGTATCAGATGGAGGATCATAGTTCACATCTCATATGCTGTGAAATTTGATGCAAAAATATGGGGTCAAACATAGAGTGACAACTCCCTATCACCCACAGGCGAATGGGGAAGTAGAGAGCACAAACAAGGTATTGGAAAATATCTTGACAAAGACAATAGCAAGCCATCATCGGGACTGGGTACAAAAAATTCCAAAAGCTTTATGGGCATACAGAACAACATGGCAGAAAACAACTAGGTTTTCTCCATTCGAATTAGTCTATGGGAAATCCCCCTTGTTTTCGGTAGAATTTGAAATCAGTACACTCAGAATAGCTCAAGAAGTAGGCCTAGATCTATCAAAGGCACAGAAACACTGACTGGAACAGCTGAATGAGTTAGACGAGATTCGATCAGTAGCTATCCAAAAGACTACTGCTGTTCAACAGCAGAGAATGAAATAGCACAATAAATTTATCAAAACGAAGGTGTTTCATGTGGGAGATTGGGCATTACTGTATGCCTCCCGATTTAAGGATTTCAAAGGCAAACTTCGCACTCGCTGGATGGGACCATACCAAATAGACGCAGTGTTTGACAATGGAACGGCCAGACTAATTAGAATAGATGAGAATCAGACCTCGTTCTTAGTAAATGGGCACCGTCTAAAACTATACCACTATCCAGCCTCTAAAGATGCCCTTGTAAAACACCTTTCTGATTCATCTGATCTAATGGTTATTGGAATAGAGGACACTCTCACTCTACTCTAAAAATAAATTGATATAAAAAAATAAAATAAGAAAAATAAAAGAAAAAAGAAAAGAAAAATAAAAATAAAAATATGTGGTTATTACTTTTTTGTTTGTGTTTTGCAAGAATAACAAAGAAATATGGCCAGGAGAAAGGTAACACTCGGTGTTGTTACTCCACTAATGCTACTATTAAGATGTTGCTATTATTTCACTAGTGGTGTCACTAAGTGCTGTTACTCCACTAAGTGTTGTTACTACACTAAGTGTTGTTACTCCACTAAGTGTTGTTACTCTGTAACTGATGTTACTCTGCAGCTGCTATTACTTCGCAACTGCCATTACACTGCCGATGCTGTTACTCTGCAACTGCTATTACTCTTCCAGTGCCATTACTTCACAACTATTGTTACTCTGTTGGTGCCGTTACTCTGCAACTGCCATTACTCTGATGTTGTCGTTACTCCGCCGGTGCCGTTACTCCACTGTTGCCGTTACTCTGTAACTGTCGTTACTCCATAACTGTCATTACTCACTATTGTTGTTACTCACTATTGCCCTTACTCATTGTGCTATTATTCATTGTGTTGTTACTCGCTATGCTGTTACTCATTGTTGTTGTTAATCATTGTTGTTGTTAGTCACTGTGTTGTTACTCCGTCAGATATTTTTGCTACTACTCCACCATAAGGTAGGTCCGCAGGTACGTCTCGATCGATTTTATGGATTTAGTTAAATATTCCAAAAAGGACATTAAAACATGTCGAGGACGACCTTCATTAAGTTTGGGGGGCCAAAACCGTCATAATAAATGATGACGTACCTCGAAAAAGTATTCATGACACACGATTCTCATCTAACAGAATCTAATGATTTCGGTACTCCATAATCATACCTTTATGTGTTGGAATGCGTATTCGTACGTGCAGAGACATATCAGTCACCCTTCCAACACACTGCATTAAATTCCTAAAATATCTAATAGTACCACCATAATCTGTCATCATTTTTGAGCGTACCTGTGTTGTTTCATCCGTTGTCCCCAAAAGCAGCCATGACATTATTTCAGTTGCCTACGGTTTGGAGCCCTGTCACTCCCCCCTACTAGCCAATTGTACTCCATATTAATTCAACCTCTGCAGCAGTGGGTGGTTGATCTATGTGACATGAACCTGAGGATACAATGAGAGCTCAGAGTAATCGGGAAGTATGGCAAGTGTTTGAGAACGTAGGCTGGGATATTTATTTCGACAGGCTGAGAGGATCGAATGAAGAAATCATGGTGGAATTTTCATTGAACTTGGGAGAAGGAGGCTCTTGGGTCCATGGAATTGAGATCCCTGTAACAAAGGAAACCATTGCGGAAGTCAGTGGGCTCCCTCAAGTTGGGCAGCGATGGTTTTTGAGGAGGACTGCTCTTCCAAAATTCCCTGAGGCCTTTCAACAAGCAAGAGAAAGTATCACGTAGAAGGGTTGGGGATATGATAGAACTTTGCTACCACATCCATGGGGAAGAGTCACAGAGTTTGTCATAAAATAGATGACTTGCGAAGGAAGATACTCCACCATCTTCAAATACCATATCTGCATACTAGCTCACTTGCGATTTCCACAGGCAGAGGCGTTTTCAATAAATGTGCCCTATTTTCTATTAAGGAGTCTTCACTTAATGGCACATTTAGTTCAAGGGTTGTGAAAGGTATTGGCGGTCATCACTCACCATGGGTTGGTTCAGCTGTTAGTAATGAATGCCATCAGACGGATCTCGATTCCATGGGAACTGTTTCGAGATTTCACAGAGGAATAAATAGCAGCCGCTGTGGCTGCCAGGGCAGATGAACCTAAAGCCATGGAGGAAGATGTAGACGATGATGATAATGTTGACCAGGAGGAGCCGGAAGAGATGGAGATGGAAATTGAAGAACTTGAAGAAGAGACGACTCCCCAAGAGCAAGCCGAAACTATGGAGTCAATGGAAGATATGGAGGTTGACACATAGATGCCTATTAGTACCACAGCAGAGGCTGTCCCACAAGAACCAACCCCGCCCATGGAACTAGTAGAGCAAGTTGGTAGCATGATGACCATAGAGGCAGACCCACAACAAGCAAGAGTGGGCGACTTGGTCGATATTGCGATCGAGGAATCTCCTGCCACCATGGAGCTCATGGAGGAGGATAATCCGATTGAAGAAGAGGTTGTGACCACTCCGACCAGAGAACCCATGGAAGAAGAGGAACAAGGACAAGAAGGGCTTGGAGCTGAGGAAACCATGGGACCCGTGGTAGAAGCACCGGGAGAACTAGAGTGTGAGGTCGATGCTGACCCACAAGAAACAGTATCGACTTCAGGACCAAACATCGAGGATTCATTCCAGTTCTCCTTCTTCTCCTCCATTCCAAAAGGTGTGATGGTAACTCATTCCCCTCGGTGGAAAGAAGAAGAATATTTCACCATTCCTATGCCTTCGAATTTAGCATAGAGGCCACAACCATGCGGGGTGGTTGTTACTCAGGCAATAGGCACTTCAGAGCCTGAGAGGAGAGAAGAGACAAAGGTTGCTAAGGCTAGGGAACCAGAAGGGACTCCAATAGGCACATTAGCAAGAAAGCATCTCTCCAAGGCATCGCCAGTCACAGAAAGCACGCATGAAGAAGAAATAGTTGTTAGTGAAGAGGAGGGACCAAGCGAAGCGGTCCTCACGATTGAGCCAATGGAATAACTGAGCGAGAAGGGAGTGAAGCATGAAATAATGGAAGAAATGCAAGCAATGGAGGAAATCCTGACAGTCGACACAGTAGAAGCTGTCTCGGGGGATTTACCTCCAGTTTTTGAAACAGAGGAAGTACAGGTGAAGTAGGAATGGGTAGAGCTGTGCGAACAGTGAAGACTCCCAGTCAAACAAAGATATCAGCTGCAGTTTAAGGAGACAATGCGGCTCAAAATGGAGGTCAAGAAATTGAGAAAGCAGGTGCACCAAATGTAGAAACGGATAAAGAAATACAAGCAGAAAGCTAAGAAGTCCAAAGCCATAGGGGTCGAAGCAGGAACTCAAGTGGACCAAATAGTCACAATCTTGGCTGCCACTCAAACAGACCCGGTTGAAATATTGTTTGAAGGCTGCGAGTACGCCTTAGCGGCCGAGGTACGGACTTGGAAATATACTACAACACTGTATAAAAATGAGATCAGGAGAACTCACGAAAGAGCCTCCACAACCATCTTTGGATATGCGGAGTGCATAGATAGTATGAGATTAAGGCATGCAAAGCAGAAAATCAAGATGGAGCAGCTGGAAAAGCAAGTGGTAGAACTAAAGGCCGATAAGGAGTAGATGTTCAATCTGGTGCAAGAGGTGATGGCATGTCATCCCCCTGCTTCTTGTTATTCTCTATTCTTGCACGAACATTTTATTTTATTCTGCATGGAAAGCATAAAAAACGAGATTAGTTATGAGATAGAAGATGGTGTACAATTCCTCCGAATAAAGAGGAATCATGATGTGCCAACTCAACACTTGATATGTGAGTTTTACCTACATGGGTATCTACTGCGTTTGGACAGAGATTTCAACCCAGTTCCGTATGTAGAGGACATTCATTTAAGGGCCCTCACCTCTTACGCTTTGAATTAGATCCATTGGGAGAAGGCTTTTAACACTTTTGAATCCAATCAAGTTACAAAGCCATTTATAGTAAGAGGAGAACATGAGAGGTCAATCACAATGTTCACTAAGCACAACACCTTTTTGGGAAACAAGGGGAACAAAGATAGGATGTTGAGGACACAAAGATGGTGCCTTGATCTTTATGTCAAATAGTTAACTACTTTTGAAAATGAGGCCCTTGATTGCTGTCAGAATAGGTGGATGATGTCACCTACAGTTGTCCGAAACAGGGAACCTTTTGGGGCACCAAATTTTGTATGAGTGCTCACCAGAGTACCTAGATATGTGGCATGTGTCCAAACATGTGGGGTCTGATGGATGGGTATCTGATTTTAGTTTCCTATTATTTGGTTGCCTGCATAAATTTACACTCCAGCATATGATGTTCCAATAGATTGGTGGAAGGAAGTTCTCCTTTCGGATGGGTTTAAAGTTTTAGGAATAGAGATGGCCTTCGAATATGATCTTCTCCAGCTTCATGAAAGTTACAGTCTGCAGAATTCGGACCTTCGAAGGCGGCAGACTGCATGAGGACATGCAGAAGACTAGTTGCGGGGAGATGTTGGGCATTGAATATGGCTATCTTTCTGTCCATTTTTATCATCCTTTTTAACCCTTTTTGTACTTATTTACCCATGTTTCCATGCTAAACTTATAAGGTAAATACCCCTGACTTGTCCGATTGGAATATTTTAATTAATGAAGTAAATTCATGGAGTCTTATCTATTCGCAGCACTGAATTGAATGTTTGACCACAACTTGAAGAACATGAATCCTCGCTTCAGCATTTCGCAACAGATCTAGTAACGGCCAGCCCTAAGAAGGCTGCGCAGCTGGAGTCACGATTCTCTGGAACTATTCTTGTGCCTTTTTGCTATCTCAGTTATCTGGTATTGGTGCCATTCCAACTGATCTATATTTCTGCATATGTGGTTACCTTGTTTCAGGGAGACATGTTATTCTCCCGTGCTGTGTATAAAAGAGAGATTGTTCTTGTAAATTAGGGTTCTCCCATCGATATTGTAATCACCTGTTACAAATTAATAAAGTATCACCTATTTTTCTATTCCAATCTTCTCCGTGACTAACGCAGCCTTGATCAGAGAGATGGGCCCACTCTTCTGATCAAGTGTTGCATCTTTGTGTGTGTTATTTCTTGGTTTATGCTTGCTTTTACAGTTCTTTACTATTTATGATTATTTCTAGAATTCTGTAGTTAATTTAATCTTACAACCATGCTTTGAATCTTAACTGCGAACCCTTGGTCGGAGTAGATTACGCTTTGCCCTTGCATATACCTTACGCGTTGCCATGAAAGGATACGCACCTGGATTGATAAATTAATGTCAAAATAGGGTGAATAAATCGTTCATACCTGGACACCAACACAGTCTCCTCTTAGATGCATTAACAATTTGATATGATAAAGAAATACAATGTTGTATCTTCCCTCACAGGTTTGAAATTTTTGAATAACATAAACTATTTCATCGCATGGATGAATGAGCCAACTCCTTGGTATACCTAATTTCCAGTCAATTGATGATACCCTTGTCCTGGATATGAAATGTGTCCATGTTTTCTCTTTGAATTACTTGGTTTTAAAATACTTTTCCCCTTCTGGGCTTATACCTATTTCTTGAGAAATTGTGTCTTCTGAGACCCTAAAAGACAATTTTCCTACAATGGCCCTCTCTCCATTGAATGAGGAGGCAAACTCCCTTGCTGGTAGCTCATTATGCCCATTACATTTCTCTAGGAATGTCAGCAATTGTTTTGCCATAAAAATGTCTATGCAGTCCTTATGGTATTTGGTAGGGTCAAATTGTTGTGGCTCTGTTCGGTTTGCCATGAGAATTTTTTTTTTATCTTCTGTTACCCTATGTGCAAGAGGAATTTACAGTTGTAAAAAAAAAATTCTATAATAGTTTGTAGAAAATTACTCTATTTCCCTTATGTTGTAAAAACAAATTTCACCATAGTTACGATAAGAAAAATACTTGAGCCTCAGTACTACGCATATCTCTTGTTTAATGGAGGATGTTTCCAATTAAATCAAAATACCCTTCAACCGGTTCTGTAGAGTCTCCCTTGTGTCGTGGCCCTTTTACTCGTATGTTGACATTGTTATTGGAAACATACTCGTAACGCTATACCCTTATGTATCTCAAAGAAGATTGCTTTATAACCTTCAGAATGGTAAACAACCCTAATTCACAATGTTTTCTATAGGTTTGAACTTCTACCTATACTCTGTGAACAATATAATACTTACTTCCTTTTTAACGCGGTGGTTTCATTGTTATGACCTCCATCCATTACTTGTTTATGCGACAAATCCTTAATCTCTTCACGCAACATATACTTCATTGATAATTCCTTTAATTCCTTACACAAGGATTTTTAATGATGCCCTACGGAGTCCTGACAGTGGTCATTGAATGATGAAATTAGGTATGGTGCAAGTCCTTTGTTGAAATTATGAGGAATACAAATAATTATGGCGCCTTCAGATTGTAAGAGCATCGGGTCATGATGATTTTGCTGAACTAGCTGGTAATCCTTACTTATGATCACATACCCTTTGTCTATCAAATATGTTTTATTTTCCAGATTTAAAAATTTTTAGGTTGAAAACCATAAATATTTTTAAATCCTTTGTCTTCGTGCCCTGATCCCTTCTTCAAAATTTGGTTATGTAGCCTACTAATTGATGACTTCCAATCTATAGTTGGTGACTTAATTGGTTCTTAAATATGCATGCTTAGTTTTGGTAGATTTGTTGATACTTATGAATGTAGGTTGATTGAAATATATGTACAGGATGAAAATGTAGGCTTTAAAGATCAGGCTTTTAAGAATATATACAGGGTAGAAGATTGGACTAATGTTGAGAAATAGGAAATAGGTTATAGTTATAGGATATAGGTATAAGAGTAGGACTGACTCCTATAGGATATAAGAATGAACGATATAGGATAAACTAGGTATTTAGAAACTAAAATCAATAATCATCATAAACCATAATTTAAAAATTGAAGCTAATAAAAGAAATTAAAAATATTAAACTGACAATTATTATAGTCCTCTAAAATCCCTTTGTTTGGAGGCTGGCTTTTGATGTTTGATATGTTTAGGCATAGTTCAGACTTGTGATGGTGTCCATTTTTCTCTTAAATGTAATCTCTTTCTTCTTAGGTGCAGTCCAGTCTTCTTTGTAGATGCAATCTTCCTCTTCTTGGGTGCAATCTTCTTCTTTGTATATGCAATCTTCCTTTGAACAGATCTCATTCTGATAATGTGCATAGAACAGGTCCCTTGCTTGAGAATGAGAATTTATATATAACAGGTCCCTCTCTGATAGATTATATATAGCAGGTCCCTTTCCAAGAATGATAATTTGTATATAAAAGGTCCCCCCTTTTGAGATATGTTCTGAGTTTAAGATCAAATCCTTTTGGAAAATACTGAACAACAATAAAATTTTTTTAAGAATCAATTAGAAAGTGTAAAGAGAAATCTCTTCCTCTGCTGGAGATGAACTTAAGGAGACAGAAGAGCACAAACAAGTTCAGACTTTCTTCTCCCCAACTGATGGTTTGACTTGTCCTCAAGTCATGTTTCTTTCAGAATAATTTTATTTTGCAATTCAAACTAAACTAAAAGGAATTCTTACAAGCCAATTTCTTGGTTTTCTCATAAGAATTCATGTTTAGATTAGGCTATCTCCGGTTTTCATATCTAAACATTATTTTGTTTTTTTTATTGTTTATTGTTTATTTTTTAATTTTATTATAGAAAACAGAAATTGATTAAGGCTTAGATATTACAGCTGACTATTTTACTATCTGTACCTCCTTTTGCTGTGATAATGTCCTCATGAAGTCTTCTTTTCTGACAGGCTTATGATAGATTTTTAGCCTGTGTCCATTCACAAGATATGTCTGTCCTTCCTGGTCAATTGAAGTTAGTTTGACTGATCCATTCTCAAAGAATTCAATGATTTCATAAGGACCCATCTAGTGGGTTGTAAATTTAGCTTTGTAATCTTTGAATTTTGAGTCGAAGAGTAATGCCCAGTCACCAACTTGAAATTCCTTCTTCTTAATTAACTTATCATGCCACTATCTCCTTTGCTATTGTATCATTATTGTCCTTTGCACTTCTTGTTGTTTCATCCCATCTAGTGGGTTCAATTGCATGATTCTTTCTTGTTGGGCTTTAGAGAGATCTATTCCTAAGTCTGCAGTCAATGTATATGTATTTATTCTAAAATTCTATTGGTAGCATGACCTCTTTGCCATACACTAGCTGATAGGGTGTAAACCTTGTTGTGTTTTTCCAAGTAATTCTATATGACCAGAGTGCTTCATTGAGCTTATCTGCCTAGTCATTCCTATTTGTTGCCACTGTTTTAGTCATGATCCCTTCTAGTATTTTGTCTGTAGATTCCACTTGGCCATTGGCTTGCGAATGGTAGGGTGTGCTCCGTCTGTGCTTGATTTTGTACTTATCATTAATTTCTTGAACCAGTATTGATGTGAATTGAGTCCCTTAGTCCATTACTATCTCTCTGGGTACTCCATATCTAACAAAGATTTATTCAAAAAGGAAATTGACTACTGTTTGTTCAGTTGCCCTTGCAAGTGCCTTTGCTTCAGCCCATTTTGTCACATAATCGGTACATATAAGTATGTACTTCTTACCTTTGGATGGTGGATTGATGGGTCCAACAAAGTTGAGAGCCCATTTTTCAAATGGCTCTAGATGCACTTGTGGCTGTAGTGGCATCTCATCGGAGGTGGTTGGCCTGCCCATTCATTGGCAGCTATCACAACTTCTTACATACTTCTTTGAATCTTTAAAAATTTATGGCCAATAGTAGCCAAGGCTAAGAATTTTGTGTGCTATCCTCTTAGCTGCACAATGGCCACCACAAGGTTGATCATGACATGAGGTTAGTATATCAATAATTTAATCCTCTCTAATGCATCTTCTAATGATCATATCATAACCAGTATAAAACAAATCACCATTAACCCATGAATATCTTGCACTTTGTTTGACCAGTCTTTTCTTCTCCTTTGAACTAAAAGATGGTGGTACTTTTCCTGTGGACAAGTAATTAGCTAAATCAACATACCATGGAGTTAACACTGAAATTGCAAACAAGTGTTCAACAGGAAATGAATCTTCAACTTGGACAACTTCACCTGAATTTTGTAGTCTAGAAAAGTAATCTACTACCTGGTTCTCTTTCCTTGGTCTGTCTAGTATGGTGAGATTAAATTCCTGCAGTAAGAGTAACCATATTGTGATCCTACCATTAGTAATAGGTTTGTTCATTAAGTATCTAATGGCAAAGTGGTTTGTGTGAACAAGGACTTCATATCTAGTTATATAATGACGAAATTTTTTCACTGCATGAATAATTGCAAGAATTTCCTTTTCCATTACTGTGTAGTTAAGTTCAGCAGGAGTCAAACTTTTACTGATAAAGTAAATGGCATAAGTTAAAGCATCTTATTTTTTCCCTAATGAAGCCCCTACTACTGTGATGGATGCATCAATTGAAATGTGAAAAGGTAAAGTCCAATTGGGTCCCCTTAAAACTGGAGCAGTACTTAGTTTCTCTTTGAGTTTCTTGAAAGCATTTTGGCAAGCCTCATTCCAATTGAAGGTTACATCTTTTGCAACAAGTTTAAACAAAGGCAATGTTATCCTACTAAAGTTTTCAATAAATCTCCTATAATAACTTTCATAACCAAGAAAGCTTCTTACTTTTATTTTATTTTTTGGAATTGGCAATTTGACAATAATTTGTATTTTGTTTCGATCTACCTTGATTCCCTCAGGAGAAATATGATGTCTTAAGACTATTCCCTCATTCATCATCATATAACATTTTTCATTGCTTAAAGACAAGTTGGTTTGTATACAACATTGTAAAACTTTCTCAAGATTTTGCAAAGAATTTTCAAAGGAATCACCATATACTGAAAAATCATCCATATATACCTCAACACATTAGTGGACCAGATCAACAAAAATTTATAACACTGCTCTTTGAAATGTTGCTAGAGCATTACACAAGCCAAATGGTAGTACATTGTAAGCATATGTGCCCCAAGGATAGGTAAATGTTGTTTTATCTTGGTCTCCCGAGGCTATGCTAATGTGATTGTAGCCACTAAAACCATCGAGAAAGGAAAATGACATTTTTCCAGCTAATGTATTCAAAACTTGGTCTATAAATGGCAGTGGAAAATAGTCTTTAAGGGCGGCCTTATTCAATTCTCGATAGTCAACACAGACTCGCCATTTACCATTTTTCTTGGGAACTGTTACTAATGGAGATACCCATTGGCTATCAGAAATGGGGTAAATGAACTTCACTTTTTGTAACTTCTGCAATTCATCTCTTACAACATCTTTGAGCATGGGGTTCACCTGTCTCTGTGGCTGCCTCACTGGTTGAATACTTGTGTCTGTATAGATATGGTGAGTGCAAGTTTCTGGGTGAATTCCCTACATGTCAGTGTAGTCCCAAGCGAATGCCTTTTGGTATTTGGTGAGCAAGTCAAGCAATTTCTGTTCCTAAGATGTTTCTAGAAAGGCCCCAATGTTCAATGTTTTTCCTGGGTTGATTTCTATTGTCTTGCTTTGTGTGTTTGTAATGGAGTCAATTGGAAATATTTCCTCAAATATTTCTTTCAGAGAGTACATTGTACAAGTTTCCTGAAATCTTTGTGCCAAAATGTGATCTTTTGTAGTGTATTGTTCATTTCTCAATTCTTCTGAAACATCAGGTTGGGAGATAAACATTTCCACTAAATCTTCATTGTTGTTCTCCTCAATATCATACATTTGATTAATGCTTAAAATAGATTATATTTCTTCCTGATCATTGTACTTGTCATCAAGCCATAAGTTTTGTGTTACTGTTGGGGCTTATGTTGATGGGTACAAGATAAGTTGTTTTCTCTCCATGCCTCCAGAAATGATCATGTTACCAGATCTACATCCAATGAATGCATCAGCAGTTGCCAACCATCGTCTGCGAAGTATGAGTGGATGTCCTCCTAAGTTTGATTTTGGCTGGAGTACTAAGAAATCAACTGGATACACCCAAGAGTCTAGTGAAAAAATTATATCTTCCACTACCCCCTCAAGAATGACTTTAGAGTGATCTGCTAATTCCAAAACAATTGGGGTTGACTGTAAATTTGTTATCTACAAAGTTTTCATTGTGTCCAATGTCATAACATTTATTGCAGCTCCTAAATCAATCAGAGTGTTTGGAATTGAAATTTTGTTGATAATTTCTATGACTCTAGGTATGCCTAGGTCAACATATTTTCCATGGAAATGACATTTGACATCAAGCCACCTAAATTGCCAATGACATGTATTTTTTGTGGGTCAAATCTTTTTTTGCAGGCTTTTTGAGACAAAATTCTTTAATGGCTTTGGTATAAATCGGAATATCCTTGATTTCCTGGAGTAATGGCATTTTGACATACACATTTCTGATTTTCATCAAGAACATCAAATTATGGCAATGGTGTGGGTAATTTTGGTTGAACTAATCGTTTTGGAAATGGAGGTGGTTGTATTGTTTTGATTTGTTGACCCTATTCTAGATTGTTTTGTGTTGGGTCACTTTGTTTGCTACGTGGTTGGTTTTCTTGTTCATCATTTTGATTCTCTTTTTGTGATTGTGTTTGAATAGGTGGAGGTTCTTTTTGCAAAGTTCGACTTGACCTTAGTTCAATGTTTTGCAGTGGCAAAGTTGGGTACAATGCTCCCTCATCTACGCTGTAAGCTAGTCTATCTATTCAGTTGTTTGGGTTATCTATGGGTTGAGCTGGTAGCTATGTGGGTCTAGGAGGTTGGTTGGATGGTAGTTGTATCTGAGGTGAATTTATTTGTGGAGCAGGTAAAGTTTGTTGAGGATTTTGTTGTTGATAAGCTACTAGTTGCTGAGGGTATTGTTGTGGATATGGCTGAGAAAATGGTTGCTGATATTGCTGGGGTTGTTTAGTAAATGGCTGAGGAAAAGAATATCCTTTCCATACTTGTTGTGGGTATGTTTTCTTTTGTTGATTAAACCAATTTTGCCAAGGCATAGGAACATTCCAAGAATTTTGAACAGGCATGTTATAATTTGTTGAATTTGGATTTTGATACATACTTGGAGGTCTTGGCTGCCATGGCCTTCTAGCTCCCATGAAATACATGTTGTCCATTTTTGCATTGGCTTCCAAATTGTAGTTTTGCAAAATTCTCATCTTTGTGCAATCCTTAGTGTCATGATTTTCTGTACAAAACCCACAAATCTTCACATTATCTAAAGGACATTCTTTCAAAGCATGTTTTCGTCTCCATTTGGGACAGAATATAGATAATTCTTTCTCTTGTTCATATTGTCTTTTATTTGTTTTCAAAGTGTCTATTTTGTTCCCCAAAGTACTTAGAAGCTATGTTTTGAAATCTTCAAATAGATTGCCTAGTTCAACTCTAGTAATTTTTCCTGTAGCAGATTTTGTGATTTTTGATGTCATGGGTCTTTTTCCATTTCTTGCGCTACTTCTAGAGTACTTTTGACACAAGTCAACAATATCCTCAAAAGGTAAATTAGAAATGTCCCCTTTACCCATGAGATTGAGGTCACCTAGATACTCATCCTGGATGCCTTTAAGAAAGATTGTTCGAATAAGATCAACTAACATGGTTCTATGTTTTGATTTTTGTGGATTATATGAGAATCTTTCCAAATATTCCTCTAAGGTCTCGTCTTCTTGTTGGTTAATTCTAAAGATGTCATCTTTAGAATATTTTGATCGACAGTAAGGATGATACTTTTTCAAAAAGATCTTTCTCATGTCATCCCAATCAATGACTAAATGTTCACCTAATCCCATGAATCACCTAAGCGCTGCTGCTTTTAAGGTAGTAGGAAAAAGTCGAAGTCTATGTGCATCATCGATATATCCATAGGTTCGACATACTATGTCAAATTCAAACAAAAACGAGTTTGGGTCTTCATATGCCATACCATAAAAGTTTGGTAATACAGATGGTGGTATATTCTTCATTTTAATTTCCTCATCCATATACTCCCCTCTATATTGAATTGGAAATTTAAATGTGGATTTCTCTGTTTCTAGTGGATTTGGATTTCCTCCAAACAAATTATCATTTCCTCGTTTTTCTTAATTCTCCCTTTTTCTTCCCCTTTCTTCCATTTGTCTCTCATATTCTCTTAGTTGTTCAGGAGTAGGTCCTCTGGATCCTCCATATTCAGCCATTGTAATTTGTGATTTGTCTAAGGTTTCTATCTCTTCTTCTTGTTTTAGTTATTGAGGGAACATTTGTTCAAAGATAGGTTGTTGGATTTTTGCACTACTTTCTTTTAATTTCCCTATTGTAGAAGTGCCGGGTATATATCTTTTCTTTGCCTCATGAGCTAGTAGGATTTGTCTTTCAATGAGAGTAAGTCTTTGACCTGATATTTGTCTTTCCTCAAGTTTTTCCACAGTAACTTTTCCAGTTGGTGTTGTGTACTCAATATTTTCTAATGGTTCTACTCCTAATGGTGGATTAGTTGTTGGTTGGGGGGTTTTTGTGAATGTTCCTTTCTCATCCCTAAAACTAGACATAAATAAACATGACCGAAATTTAAATTTAAATCTATGTTTTTGTTGTTTTGTTGATTTTAAGTTTTATTATTTTTTTTTTAATTTTTTTTAAATCTCTCTAGTTGCACCTCCCTAGAAATGGCGCCAAAATGTTTGGTCTCTACTTACTAAGGTAATTTAAGCTCTTAATTCCTTTATCAACTCGGGAAAGTACACTTAGAGGTGCTCAATTAAAGTATATAGATCTAGAAGGATCTAAGTTTCTAATGACAACATAGTGAAATTAAATTAACAGTGCTCTTTTACAAGTGGTCCTTCATTGTCTTTTCAATCACTCAAGAATCAATCTAGGTAAAACAAATATTATGAAATTACGATTGCCTAGGTAACAAAAACAAAGTATTAATGACTAGTTAAAAATCCTATCATTCCCTTAGAAGAGTATTACTCAATAGAATTTTTCCCAATCATAACAATCCAAAGTAATTTCAATAACTAACTAAATAAAATAGTGAATAAGATAAGTAATGTTGCAAACCAATAACAGTTGAATCTTTTTACAAGAATCACTTATCAAACTTCAAATTGAATTTAACAATTACAATCTGAATCACTTGGAAATCAAGCCATGGACTATCTTTAAAGTCAAAGCCAATAAAAAAATATGGAAATCGTATGACAACAAACATATATATATATATATATATATATATATATAATTATATATATTATATATATATTATATATTATATATAATATATATATATATATATATATATATATATAATATATATATATATATGTTTGTTGTATACGATATATATTATATATATATCAATTTTCAATATAAGAATTGTTGAATCCTTTTACAAGGTTCCTTTCACAACGAATGCAAATCCTTTCCAATTGATAACTTAATAGCATAACCTTTCCTACAACACATAAAATAACTTCTAACTTTCAAATCTAAATATGCAACTAGTAAGGAAACTTGAAAATAGAGTGTACCAGCATAATGATGAGGGCCCTTCAACACTTCACAAGCACATTAAAAAAATGATTCAGAAGAGTATGACTGTTGGATGTGGAAGCATAAACTCGATAATGAAGTTTGTATTAAAGCTGGAGATTAAAAATGCACAAACTGTACTTTCATATGTTCACAATCTAGTTGAAAACATAGTCTTCTCCCATAGGTTATTTATCATGAATCCTATAAAAAAAGAAGCTATTTCTCCTCCATATTATCCTTATATAATTCTATTAATTACATCCAAGAAGGTTGAAATTGAATCACTTCATTTATGCAAAAATTCTCAAAATAGAAATTATTTTCTTCACAAAATCTGGAAATTATGCTAAAGTGGATGGGTTTGACCAGCATTGACCGGACACTTGTTTCCTTTAGAACCAAAAGTGGATAGGTAATCCACCATCCATGTACATTTTACTTCAGGTCCACAATCTTCAAATTCTCTCACCTGCTATGCAACATGTCAAAGAATGGAGCATTTACAGGAAGTCACAACTTCTTGTAATTTTCTGAAAAATGTCATTTTTAACATAATAATTTCAAAAATTAATTTCAAGCTAAAAATAATGATAATGACATCATATCGTTTAGTGTCTAAGGATTATAGCTGGAATATGAAGGTTAAATGGTCAAAAATGATAATCGAAAGAGGATTTTGAGTGGAATAGATAGTCATAATTTGATACCAACAAATATTCAATGAAAATAACACACACCCTTTTCTGTGACTACACTTTTCCTACATAAATATAACCATTACGATTGATGATGCCTTCTTCTTATCCTGTAATATTCTTTGTTCTTCATTGTCATCCAAGAATTCAATAGCCTTGTCAACAATCCACTTGGTCCTATGAAGATACAACCAATGCATACCCAAAATCATACTATATGATCCCAATGGAAGTACATTCAAATGCACTAATGTAGGCATACCATTCAACTATAATGCACAAGCTCTTACCCAATGATGAAATCTTTTCTTTGTACCTTTAGCCAACTGCACTAATCAAGTTTTTGCATGCACTTGTTTATTCAAACCACACTTATCCACCAAGTCAAAATTAACATAACAATAATTATATCCAGGGTCAATCAAAATAGAAACAACTTTATCACATATCTTACCGTCCATCTCGATAATAGATACCTGGTGATCTGCTTGCTTGTTATCCAATGTTGCATAGATCCATGGAATGCTTTGCCCAACATCCCCAACTATTTTTTATTCTTGTGCACCATAAATATGAGGCATACCACCCTACTACAGACAATCTCTCTTGATATGCTCCTTGCCAAATATCCAACACTACAACACTGCATGCATAACAAGATATAGACACTAGCATACATAACAAATTCATAACCGACATGCACTCATGATGACCACATCCAACAACAACACCATCAACCTCCACATGACAATGCAATTGCAAAAATGACCACTACCATACATACATAACAAACATATAGACCACAATCATAATGAACACATATGCAATTGACATGCATGCATAAAAAACAAAATTTTCCCATGCAGTCCAAGTGGTGAACCATGCTATGATACCACTCTATAACACTCTCCTCCCACATTTAACCAAGCTAACCAGTCCATTGGGGTAAACATGTTATGAAGAGTTACTATGATATGATTCAACTCCCCAAGTGTAGTTAAGGAAGTGGAATTGATTAAACAAAACTAGATTGACCTTCCTCAGGAGCTACAAAACCTTCATGAGCCAACCAACCTTCATGAGATAACTTGATGTATTGATGTACTAGACCCTTAGTTGTTCCCATGACAAGCCCTCTAGCTGACTGAGACCCTCCACTCTCTTCCACAACAAGGATTCCATTCAATTATGGCCTTTTTCAAGTAGTTCTGTACTAGCGACCCTAGATTCTGAGCCACTTTTTTAGGTTCAGGACTCAGGCATCTGCCCAAAACTTCATGAAACTTCCAAAAATAAAAAGTAACGTGATGATAAATCGTCAAATGAAAAACTTGAACAAAGAACTGACTTGAAAATGCCTAGCCATTAATTACATTCCATTAAATACGTCATGAACATGAAATCTACAAGTCATTTAAACACATCTGAACATAGGGACTTCATGCTTATATAATTTGTAAATAAGGTCTGATACCCTCTCATAATAGCTAAAATATCATATATTAGATCATACATTCATTATTCATTCATTTACTAATCAAAACATGATGAGAGGCATAACTAAAGCTTCCCTAAATCATGCTTATAGCCAACATATCAACAACGGTAGAACAACCATTATAATCACATAAAAACAATCACATTTACACATAATACCCAAGTGAAAAATATCTCTTATTAACATATTCAAAAGCTAACCAAGCAAGGGACTTTGACATACTACCCAACCATATATTGGGTTGACCTATATCTTTCTTTCAGCCAATCACCCCCGTGCCATATTCCAAGAATGAATGTGGGACTCACAATAAAACCAATCAAGGCTTCCTAAGGATTTAATGTGTATCCAATCAAGGGATTCCTAGGCCCAAACAATAATACACTATCGACTTTACCGCAATCCTGCCATATATCGGTCCAGGGATTACTAGGCCCTAAACAAGTATGGATGCCTCCAGATCTCTCCACCTAAACCGTAAGGAATTTTTCCATCTCCAACCTCTATGCTTTAGAGTGTATCTCACCATTACTAGTTAAGGGATTCCTAGGCTCAACACTGTTCCATCCTCTAGGATTTACTGTGCATCCCTCCATTGCCATTCAATGGATTCGTAGGCCCAATGAGAGTATTCACAACAGGGCATTACTGTGTATCCTACCATTAATGGTCAACCGATTCCTAGGCATTGTGATTCTTCTTGATACCTGCCCACTCCGTTTTGAAACCGTCCAGAAATCTAGATCAACCGAGTAAGAGAACCCCATCACACCATGGCTATCCAGAAATAGCAAGGTAGGGTTGAAAACCACTGTCACACCTGGAAAAACCCATGCCAAAGACAAAAAAGTACCAAAAACGCACATGCATGTAATCCCAAGTAATCCCATTGTAGCTGCTTTATCTCACTCTTCCTTGCTTGATCTTTTGCTTCCCTTTTCTTTCTTGTCCTTCATTTTCTTTCATTCCTAAAATGCTAGAGTGATCCAAGAATACTCTAAGTGTGTGAGATTATGAGAGAGAGAGAGAATAGAGAGAGAGAGCTCCAAAACTGAACTGACAAAAGATTGTGAATTGACCCTCACGAGCCTTCTTTTTATTAATGAGGTTGCTATTTTACTCTTTTTCCATTATTTTCCTTCATTTTCCTCCTCACATGCAACTTGTCACCTTTCAACTTCCTTTTCTCCTATTTTCCTTTATTTTCACAAATAAATTCCAATTAATGCCTCTTGCCTTTTCAAAGCCTTTTCCATTTACTTTTCCAATTTCCCTTATCCATAATAAACCAAATAAACACCCACACTAGGATGTTTTGCCCAACATTCAACCTGGAATAAGTGTCGCATGACTTGGTTATTATTTTTCCTTTATTAACTTTATTACTTGGATTTTTAACCCGGGGCCGTTACACAAGCCAAGAGTTAGATTTATTAGAAATGCATTGACTCAAGGGTGAGTCAATGGATTATGGTTGGGGCCTGTTGGGTCCTTAGTTTTTGGAAAATGCAATAAACCACAGTTGCGGAAGACAAATGGAAAATGTGGATGGAAATAGATCACCGGAAGTATAAAAGTGGCAAAGAACTAAAGTGTTGGAACTTTTGTGGATGGAAAGCAAGGAAGCATGCCACAAAAGCAAGGAGATAAGATCAATTTTGAAGAAATCAATAGGAAAAAGGGAAAATGGTTCCAAGATATATGAAAAAGGGACCAAATCTGTGCAAGATCATGAAAATCCTAAGAAGACTAGATCAAATGAGTCTGCCTATAAAGAAAAGCACAGAGGACAAATTCAATATTTTTTTTCCATATAGGTAAAGTCTCTATGCTAGTGTATTTGGTGCCGCAAATTCCTGTGTTCGTGCAAAATATATGGTATATGTAATGGATGGTTAATAGAGTCTTGCAAAGCTACATGATCTATGATGTAATGGCTGGTGTTAATAATAAAATGGAGTTTGGGGAATTATGTGTTGATAATTCAATTATATGACGAATGGATGACCCCCTTTAAATTTCCAGTTTTACTTATGCAAGTAATGTTTTGAATTATTTTTAATGGTTGTATGTTTCAGTTATGTTAGACTTGCTTAGATGATAGTTGATCATAATGTGAATTATATTATGATCTAGAATCCCTTCAATTTTCTGTAGTTCTGACTCGTCTCAGGTGAGACACTCCTTTGCAAAAGGGGGTGAAGCTGCCAGCAAAGAGATAGACTGCAAAAACTTCCTTTGTTGGCAACTTTTGCTGAACTTGGGTCCTTGACTATTCAAAAATTTTTGCCAACAAATTACACATTGTTTTAAAGAAAAATTAGTAGGTAAAATAGTGCTTCAAGAGCTAGCCATTTACAAGAGGGCCAATTACCTCATCATCAAAAAATTTAAGGGAGAAGGAGTTTTATCCTTCAACCTTGTCAATCACAATTGAGCCAAGCCAAAGGTTATTGAATTTCTAATTTTTCCTTGTGTCCTCATTCCTTTTGTCCCATTTTAAGACCAAGTATCCTGTGAGGAAAGTACATACTTTGGATCGTTTTTCAAATAGTTTTTTAATGTTTTCTAGATATTTGGTTATTCTATCATATATGTTCTCTCTCTCTTGTTGAATACATATTAATTGGTTAACTCTTTGTTGTAAATTGTTAGGCACTTCGTTTACTTCTTGCAATAATTTCATTACTTTATTTCCTAAGTGTAAAGGTATGACATCACCAATACTGTATAGCAAATGAAATAGAGACATACCAATTTATTTTTTAGTACTCGTTTTGTCAGCCCAAAGGTCTTGTTTTAATGAAACATGCCAGTTCCTTTTATTTGAATTTATTTTATTCTTTAAAATCCTCATAATATTATTATTTTTTGATTAGAAAAACCCAATTACTTGGGGGTAATAGGATACCAAATTCCCAAGGCCAATATTATAATTGCCATAGAACTTTAGCATGTTTGGCACTATCAAAAATAATTTTCTGGGGACAACCAAAATGTGTGAAAAGTCCATAACAACTATGTATTTGGTCTGCTTAATGAGTATGGCTTCTACCCACTTCGTAAAATAATTAGTAGCAATTAATATCCAACGATGTTTACCACTTCTATGGGGGTGTATTTTCCCGATAAAATCTAGTCCTAATTTTTGAAAGGGGCCCTCAGAATGGATAGGTTTTGTAGGGAGAGTTGGAAATTTTAGCTTCCTGACAAAGATTCGGCACTAATGACATGACCTAAATTTTTTATTAACATTGTACAATAGAGTTGGCCAATAGAAGTTAACTTTTTAAACTTTGTGTGAATGGATTTCAAAGCAAAGTACCTTCCATACAACCCATCGCAAAACTATGTTATTATGCAGCCAACATCATTAGGAAAAATGCAATTAAGTAAAACTTCTACTGGGTCTTTCCAATACAATTTTCTGTCTATGATATATTAACTTACAAATTTCAATTTTAATGAACAATTTTTAGATTTGTTCAAGTGAGCTGGACACTGGAAGGTTTAATGGTAAGAAATTATATAAACATACCATTTAGAGGTAGTAAACCTTTGACTAATTGACATGTTAGTTGGGTGCAGTAATAATAACCTTGGCTATTTGTCTGACTCTTAACCTTCAACCTAGACAATGAGGCTCAGGTGAGTTAAATGGTTTATTCCTAACACCTCAAAATTTGATTCAACTAGCAATTTGGCAAGACCTTGCTATTTTACTATTTTAATAAGATTTAACTCTAAATAATACTCCTATATTTTTGCAATCCACCTTCCCCTCCTTCGCTCAACATCATCCTAATTAAGGATAACCTTCACAATAGGGTTAGGTAAATACACAATAGTTTTACATTGAAGGATATAATATCTAAAAGCTTTTAAAGCCTTTATGAACGAGTAATATTGTTTCTCAATTATATTATACTTAAGCTATGAAATTTGTAATGCTTTACTGAAAAAGGTGATGAGTTTTTCATAACCTTGTTCATTCTTTTGGAGGAGGAATACAACTACAGTATGTTTTGAAATAAATTGGAAGACCATAAAGTCCTTCATATAATCAAGAACCATGAGGATATGTTCCTCCATCAATTATTTCTTAATCTTGGAGAATGAATATTTGGCCTTGTTGGTCCACTTGAGTTCTTGTCCCCTATTAAGCATGAATGCTATATTTTTAAGGATTTTTGCAAAATTGGGGATAAAACAAAGTAAAAAGATATTTTTCCAAAGAATGATTGAATTTCTTTTTTAGTCTTGAGGAAAGGTATTTTTTCTATAGCCTGGATTCTCTCCAGGTTGACTTGAACTCCCTGCCTAGCTACAATATGCCTGAGAAATTTTCCCTTGGTCATAGAAAAAAATTATTTACGCGGATTAAGCGATAAGCCATACTTCTAGAGCTTATGAAATACAAAGTTGATATGGTCAAAATTCTATGAATAACACTTAAAATATATTGTCATATTGTTTAGATATATGATGTTGAAATGGTCCTTTTCTTTTGTGAATGTAATGTCCATGGATCACTAGAATGTAGCCCCAATGTTCATGTGCCTAAAAGGAATTTTCTTGTACAAGAATGTTCCACAAGGTGTAGTAAAGTTATTTTTATCTCTGTCGTCGTGTATGACTGTCTGTTTGTATCCAGAAAAATCTTCCATCATTGAAATTCTATGGGCCTCGACTACCCTCTGAAGGATAGAGTCCATTTTGGGCAAAGGATAATTATATTTTGAAGAAGTTCTATTCAGGTTATGAAATTCAATGCAATGTCTAATCTCACAAATTTTCTTCCTGAATGAAAGCAAATTAGCAACCCAGTCAAAATACCTGAGAGTTGCTATGATTTTTGCATCTAATAATTTCTTGAATTTCTTATTGATCAAGGGGATTAAAAGAGGGTTGACATGTGTCAATTTCTACCAGAAAGGTTTGACCCCTTCCTTAAGTGGTATTATATGTTTTTTTATTTCCTTATCATAAGTCTTCAAGTCCTTATAAATCCAAACAAACACATTGGAGTACTCTTTGAAAAGGGCTATATACATGTTTTTGGTTTATTCTAAAAGAGTTTTGGAAAGATTGATGAGCTTAGCCTCCATTTCCATACCTAAATTTATTTGTTTGATATCGACATCTAAAGGTTTAAATAAGGGGGAAGAGGTGGCACCCTTTCTTCAATTTCTTTTCGAGGAGAATTAACCCCCGTGGGATATAATTAATTTTTAATTGCACCACTTCATGTTTCCCAATTTTTTGCTTGAATTTTTAGAGATAAGGGTGTTGCTGATTTTCATCCTCACCACCTTTGATTCACAAGTCTAAGAATTACCTCACCATTTTGATGAATTTTTTAATTTTTTGATCATCCTCAAATACCTGCCAGTGTTTTACGTTGTCAGTTATATAGTGGCGATAAAGGACTTCAATTTTGTTGGGTAGTGGATCCCCCACGTAATGGTTTTGGGGCTTAAAGCCCACAGTTTAGGGTAACAATATTGTAAAAGCTCCACAAAGTGTGCAGAGCGTGAACTATAATGGGTCGAGTCAAAGGGTTGTCCGCCTGAAAATAATGTAAAATAATAGAAAGCGAGTCGGCCTGCCCATGGTTCGCGGACCATGGGAAGGTATAAATAGGGAAAAGTTCTAAGGATAGGAGGTAGCTTTTGGGAGAAGATCCAAGGTATTATGGATTTTTAATTTCAATATTCACTCTGAGTCTGTAAGTTTGAGTTATGGGAGTTAGTAGATAGATAGAGGCTCTCTAGCTGTGTGTGTAGAGGCCTGGTAGAATCCACAACTGTGTGCATAGACCCCTGCAACTGAGTGCGTAGGGTGGAGTTGGAATGTAGTGGATCAAAGTTAATAAAATATAAGTTGTTTTATTGTGTGTTTATCACAGTTCTATATTTTTATGGTTATGTTCTTAGTTTATGCAAATCTGTAAGATTCATGGGTGTGTGCACTGGTTATAATTGTTGAATGCTTAAAGACCTTAAGAATGAGATCTGATCTATAATAACCATGATAATAATAAGAATCTAAGAAGTGCCTTGTCGCCAAGCTACGCGAAGGCCTGACAGCTGAGCAGAGTAGCGTGAGTGCGTAGATCAGTTCGCGACCCTTCCAGTCCCCATCAAGACATCCCTAGGGTGGGGAAACCTAGTTCCAACACCCTCCCCTACTACCTTGGGTGAGACATCAGTCCGTGCTCTATGGATTGTTGCTGAAAGGGCCGGTAATGCGGGATTTGTTTGTCTAAAACACTTCCAAACTTTGGTCAGGCCCCATCAAGCCAACAAATGGTTCTGTTTCCGGGACCGAGATCTGCCTAAGGAATGTCTAATGTCGGAACACTAGAACCCTACGAAGAAAGAGATTAAAGATTGGTTGGATCAGAAGCTCCACGAGTTTGTGGTATAGGAAAACAAAACTTTGCAAATATCTGAGAAGAGGTGGCTGGATCGCTACTTACACATGGAAATCCACGAGATCTTCTTCGCATCCTTCTCGACAAAATTATATGAGTGGATCGTGAGGCTAGCTGACAGTTAGGGGAGGTGCAGACTTGAATAGCCCATCGTATGGACTCTGGACTTGGTACACAGGCTAGAGGCATCTGAAGATAAAATCACACAAGCAGTACATCAATGGCTGGATCAAATAATAGGAGGGTTTATCACTGAGTTTGCGATAGACACAACTATGAGCTACAATGAAGCTGAGTGATGTTTTCTCAAAAGACCGCGAGTTAAGTACATCAAATCGTTGAATACTTGGATTAAAATGTTGTTATGTGAAAAATGGGTTATGCGAATTCATTGATGTCTGGGGTAACACGGAGCAGAAGAGGATACCTAGGGATGGAAGGATTAAAGAACAGTCCCCTGATTTAACTTTTGTGAAAAAGCAAAGAGGAGCTCACTCGGTTCTCTCTTAGAAGTGCGGTCCAGTTGATAAAGCAGCGCATTCCATAGTTACCGCCTCCATCCATGCCATCACCCACTTCGCCTACATCAACCCCATCTTCACCTACCCCTCTTCCACCACCTCCAAGTGTTGGAATGGCGAGTTCGATCAAGTTGCCCATATTTAGAGGTGTAGGAAATGAGGAACCAGACCAGTTCTAGTTTGTGGTAAAGGCAGTATGGGAAGCCCAAGGCGTTACGGATGATAACATTAAAAAGGCTACTTTGGTGAGCGCACTGTAGGATCGCGCGTTGATGTGGTATATTAAGCACTCCAACAATCATCCAAATGCTGGAATAGCAGAGATCTAGGATGCACTGAACAAAGAGTTTAGCTGACCGAAATCATAAACTTAGTCCATCATCAGATTTAAGGAAATTGTGATGCTTCCAAGTGAGACTCCATGGGATCTGGATCAGAGATTGAAGAGCACGATCCACGAAGCTAACATGACACTGATGGATGCACAACACCGCACGTGGTTTGTGGCATCCTTGCACCACATCTGAGGATGACGTTGTCACAACAGAAGATCTCAACCCAGGCTGAAGCATTAGAGATAGCGATGAGGTTGCATGAAACTCCAATACAGGATCCTGGGTTGGGAGTTCAGCAAATCCATGTGCAACTACAAAAACTATGCTTAGAGATGTAGAATTTGAAACAAGATAGGGCACCCCAACCAAAAGCACGAGAATAAGTGTGGTGCATAAAATGTAGGAGCCAGGGCCATGATAAGGATCATTGTTCGGTATTTGAGAACTATTTGGTAGGGGGAGGGCCAATGCCATTGAGACCAGAGGCGCAGGCAGGACCAAGTGTGGTGCCCATACTCTGGTGTGCGATCTGTGAGGTGGGAGGAAAGCACACAACGGATAACTGTCATCTATTGCAGAGGTTTACATAGACCCCCCAGTAGCTATTTTGCAATTTTTGTAGGTCGGTGGACCATGATGAACAATATTGTCAAAGTTATGAATTATTGATGGATCGAACACCTACCTGCAGGTTGCAGACTGAGGTGCGAGGTCAGGATCTAGCTGCAACAATAGTGCACAGAGGGTTCCAGGGGCGAGGATGAGGATGAGGAATGGGACTTGGACGAGGCCGTGGACAGTTAATCTGCTACAATTGTGAAGGACCTGGGCACTACGCGCATGATTGTACCAACCCAACTAGAATATCATGTTCATACTATGAGTAGCTTGATCATGAAATGATAGATTGTCCCACGTTGATAGCACAGATACGCAAGAAAAGGGCAGCATAGCCTACGCTAATGTAGAATTTCCAAATGATGAGGTCTGAACCGCACGAAGAAGACCCCAACTTGAACATGATGCTCAGAAGTGGCACAGCCACAGGGGAAGATAAAGGGAAACAACCTGAAGAACATACCTGGGTTAGCAAAGCCCCTATAAAGCAACCTGAGTTTGACTTGGAACGTGCAAAGGAGACATTTCTAGAGGCTAAGAAGGGCTTTACGGAGGTCTCTACCTTAGGTAGTAAGGATCAACACAAGCCGGACATGGATCCCTCTATGGTAACTAACTTTTTAGAGATGTACATAAAGATGCTACGTGAAAATAAGGCAGTTAAGGGATTACAGGAACTAATAACAAGGTACGCAGGGTCAAGTGAACCGTGTGTGGTCCACAAACTCAGGAGGCATGCATTGTGCACCGGGTGGGAAATGTGATTGACGGCGCAAATTGGCGAATTTGAAATGGATCAGGTCATCTTGGACTTGGGTTCATATGTGAATGTGCTACCTAAATAGACATGGGAACACATGGGTAGGCCTGCATTACAGTGGTCTTCTGTTCAATTACGGATGGCGAAGCAACAAAAGATCTTGCCTATGGGGAGATTGCAAGGAGTAACAGTGGATATAGAAGGTGCGAGCACACAAATGGACTTTGACGTAATAGAAAATGTGGATGACAACAACCCTTATCCCGCGTTGTTAGGGATAGACTGGGCCACAGATATGAATGGAGTCATTAACTTAAAAAAATAGAAGATGATATTTGAGAAAAAGTCCCTACGCTTATTTATTCCGCTAGATCCAGCTGAAGGAGCGCGCTACACTGAACCCGTCTGCGACGATGGAAGTGATGATGACCTGGATTATATCTACAAAATAATTGCATGAGATCAGGATTGGGTAAATCTGACTGCAGAGGGGCGGATACCATGGGAGCGCGCAAATTCCTTAGATTTAGAAGAAGAAGACAAACACTAGCATAATCGGTTAAGCCAAGTAACAACGCTAAACTGTAATATGATGACTAAATCAGTTCAGGATCGAGATCTACCGATGTATGATGGGTTGACAACAGTGGATGAATTCCTAAACAAGTTTGAGAGCGCAATACCAGAGCACCAGAGGTTCGATGCATTAAAATGGGCATTGCGTGCAACAACTGTGTGTTGGTGGGGAACACATGAAGGAACCTTTGAAGACTGGCATAGCTGCAGGCAGATGATGCAGATAAGGATTCAATAGCCAGAACTATGAATAGCCAAGAAATATGATGGACGTGATGACCCACGCGTGCACTTGACAAAATGGACCAAGGCCTATGGAGAAAAACCCCAGCCGGAGTGGGTACACTTATTTTATCATACCCTAGATGTCATCCCAAGGAACTGGTATACTGAAACAGAACTTCGACATGGTACAGGCGAATGGGATATCTTGCATGAAGGATTTTTATTAACATTCTTATTTGAGGACCAATGGATGGATACTGTTGACGATGTGCTACAGGTTGTGAAGGCTGCCATTTTCAAAATACCATTGGAGCCAGAAGAAAGGGTGTAGCTAGGGTGGTCTCCTCAGTTGTGCCAGCCCCTAGAATGTTACAATGTGTAGGTAGAAGATGATGATGATGACCCTAGAAACATCAATATTCTGGAAATAGAGGGGAGTCGTGAGGTTCGCAGACCAGTGATCGAGGACCCCAACATCACCACGCCACTTAAAACAAAACAAGTGAACATTGGTATGGAGGAGGAGCCAAAGTACACAACACTTGGGGACTATTGGGACGATGCCACAGTGAATAAGGTCATTGAATTACTTTGAGAATATCAAGACTTATTCCCGACCAAAATAATCGAGTTAAAAGGGATCCTTAATGATCTAGGGATGATGAAGATAACTCTAAAACCAGACACAAAACCAGTTAAGTAGCATCCCTACTGTTTGAATCCAAAGTATAAGGAAAAATTCCTTGAAGAATTGGAAAAATGCTTGCAGCGAGAATTATTGAACCTATAGAAGAATCTGACTGGGTAAGGCCCATGATAGTACTGGAGAAAAAACAGTAGGGTGAGATTCGAATCTGCGTGGACCTCCGAAAACTAAATGATGCCTGTGTTCATGACCCATTCCTGACGCTATTTACAAATGAAGTTATATAAAATGTTGGTGGACAGGAAGCATACTCATTTAGGGATGGGTTCTCAGGGTACCATCAGATTAAGATTGCGTCGGAAGATAGAAGCAAGACCACCTTCATGACTGAATGGGTAAGTTTTCAGTACATTGTTATGCCCTTCGGATTAAAGAATGCCCCAGTTATATTTTCACGCGTAGTAGTCGCCGCATTCAAGGAATTCATCAATAAGTTTTTGGAAGTTTATTTTGACGATTAGACTATATTTGGGCTAGTCAAGAAACATATCGCGAGCTTACGGTTGATGCTGGATACTTGCTGATGACACCAGATTGCACTAAACCTTAAGAAATTTACTTTCCTTGTCCCCTTTGGAAACTTTCTCGGTCATGTGGTCTGCAGACAAGGCCTGATGGTGGAAAGGTTGTTATCATACTCAATTTGGAGGCACCGTGAAGTGTCAAACAACTGCGCGCCACATTGGGAAACACTGGGTACTACCGAAAGTTCATTAAGAGCTATGCACAAGTCATGGCACCAATGGAACAGTTGTTGAAAAAGGATGCTACATGTTGTTGGAATGAGGAATGTAAGAAGAGTCTGGAGGTTGTCAAGGAAAAAATGGCATCCGTTCCCATTCTGGTCTTTCCAAAATGGGACATCGAATTTCATTTACATATTGATGAGTCATGTATTGCACTGGGCACTGTACTTATGCAGGAAGGTGCAGAAGGCGTCGATCACCCGATCACGTCCTTAAGCTGGCAACTATCCAAAGCTAAAAATAACTATTCTACTACTGAGCGCAAGGGATTGGCGATGGTATATGCAATCTAGAAATACCGCCACTATCTGCTCAGTGGAATTTTAAGATGTATACTGATCATTCCGCGTTGAAATACTTAGCGAATAAGACTGCGTTGGGGGGGCGCATTTGTATATGGTTGTTACTATTTCAAGAATATGACTTCGAGGTCATTGTGAAGTCGGGATGCCTAAACGTAAGTCCAGGTCACCTATCGCGAATTGGGAACTGTGAGGAACCAACAAATTTGGAGGAAGGACTACCTGATGCACAACTCTATGCAGTGTGTGTCGCGGATGGCCACTTCAAGGAAATAATCCACTTCTTAAAAACAAGGACCGCGCTGCAGGGATATTCAATTCAGCAGAAGAAAGAATTGGTGATACGCATGGTAGATTTTACTGTTATCGCAGGGCACCTCTACAAAATGGGCAACGATGAAATATTAAGAAGGTATGTACCTAAATTTGACCGAGGATAGATCCTTGCAGAAGCACATGGGGGGGTTGTAGGAGGACATTATGTGGGATGCACAACAAAACAGAAGATTCTTCGCACTGGACTACGCTGGCCACCTCTACATCAAGACTCAGAAGCGTACTGTCGGGCTTGTGACCTATGTCAATGGACTGGGAAACCATCGTGGAGGGACAAAATTATGCTCAATCGCTAGATGACACTACAACCATTCAAAAAATGGGCGATCGACTTTGTGGGGCCTATCACACCTCAAAGGAAGATGGGTGCACGCTATATCACCACAGTGACATAATACTTGACTCGATGGGTGGAAGCACAGCTGGTTAAGGACTGCACAGCCGCTACAGCTACAAAATTTTTGTTCAAGAATGTGTTGATATAGTTTGGATGCCTGAAAATTCTAATGAGTGACCATCCACAAGAAAATGGTACCGTCGGAGCTTTCAACAAGATTTTGGAGACTGTGTTGATCAAGGTATGTAATGCGCATCGAAATGATTAGGATTTGCATATGCTTATTGTGCTATGGGCATACCAAAGCACATGCAAGAAGTTGATGGGTCAGACACCTTTCCGGTTAGTCTATGGCATGGAACTCATCATGCTAATGGAATACATTGTACCCAGTTTACGAATAGCAGTGATGACATGCATGGAAAACCGTGGGGCCTTAGAAGAGAGGCTCGCACAACTGGAAGAACTTGAGGAGGAACAGTTTCTAGCGGGGTTCCATCAGTAGGTATAGAAGTAGCGGGAATAATCTTGGCATGATCAGCATATCAAGTTGTGCACGCTCAAAGAAAATGATCTAGTATTACTATACAACAGCAAGTTCAAGAAATTCTTGGAAAGCTCCGAATGCATTGGTTGGGAGCATATGTAGTCAAAGAATTTGCAGATGGAGGCACGGTCTAGCTCGGTAAGCTTAATGGAGAGCTCTTCCTATGCAAAGTAAATGGTAGTTGCCTGAAGCTCTACACGGGTGGGCCGGCTACCTGACTAACCGACCGAAGCATAGTCTCACCACTCCGAATAGTTGAAAGAGAGCTCAAGATAGTAAAACAGTCTATTAAGGAGCTACGTATGTCACAAGGGTCACGGTTGTGAAGAAGGGGCTACGCTGCTACGTGGATAAACACAGAGGTGACTATTGCTATCACTATTCATGACAAGATGTCTGATTTCTAGTGAAAAGGAGCGGGTGGCGAGAAAGTAAGATAAAAGTACGAGAAAGATCCAGAATGATCTACCCTAGATTTAATGTTAATGTGCCAGAAAAGGAGGGAACGACTGAATTTGAACTTCAAAATGTCTATAAATCGCAAGGGGGCATCCACCAAATGGTCTATGGTATCGAGAGAAGTAAGCTATTATGCCTTCCTACTAGTATGGAACTGTTGATCATTGACGCTCAAGTAGTAGGCCTAGGGGTTGTAATATGGCCAATGGAGATGCAAGACCTTCTGGATAGTGTGATGTCGATGGCCACGGACGTCGCACCGATTTCAGCACCGACGGTAGGGGATGTACATGAAATTCTTAGACGCGAAGCAGAACCAGTCCGAATGCCATCGCCTAAACCATGGGCTGGCCGACAGCCCATGAAAGATAAGGGAAAGACCATGAATATTGAGACAAATGATGGAATTGTAGTTAACAGTTTGTCTCTGATGCACCTTGAAGATTGGGATCTCATAGACAACAACATCTCTCTTGTGAAAATGCAACACAAGCTGCAGTAGACAGTGCGTATAGTGGATCAGAAATTAGAAACTTGCTGCTTTGGCACAAAGAAGTCCCACCCTTGGTGCCTCAGCTAAAGCTAAAATCCTATGAGGGGTCACTTCATGTTAACTGAGCAGAGCAAAATGAGCATCATCGGTTGAGTGAAGTAGTATAGGCAATGGAACAGGAGCTTGAAGGAGTTTTGCAGGAGACAAGGATGGAGCAACAAAACAAAGTGCATCACTCGTAGGGATGGTGAATCGCGACGCCTTGGCAGCGTGTCTTGCCACACCGATGAGTGACTTGAGATGAGTCACGATGATTGTGTTGGGGGCTTGTTGGGTAGTGGATCCCCCGTGTAATAGTTTTGGGGATTAAAGCCCACAATTTAGGGTAACGATATTGTAAAATCTCAATGAAGTGTGAGGAGCACGAACTGTAATGGTGTTATAGACATTTTTGGGCACTTCAACCCCAATCATAAATGTCCATAAACTGAGGGCTCCTAAGTCCCTAAAAGTGTTGCTTCACTGCCTAAAGGAACAAGGTCAATTGATTACATCATCTC
>APFE030807951.1:88462-114778 GCA_000404065.3 Pinus taeda
ACCTCTCTGTAATCATCTATATATGGATCCCTCATCACAGAGATCCAGAGGCTGGAATTTTGTATCTTATAGAGAAGTGCTATTGGTATTATGGTGTACGTTCACAGTGTTGGGTGATCTAGCTTTGCTTGAGGTGAAGAAGGGCTTCTTAGCTAGAGGATGATGCTGGGTCAGAACACATGGTTGTAATCTTCTTGCTACTTTTCATCTGAATATAACTATTCTTGTTTCCTTCCATATTCTTGTGTACTTGTTTATATATGCTTGTATATGGTTAATGCACATCTGATCCTGCATTATTTATGAATTTAGATCTTTGTTTCTTGCATAGTAGTATGTTGCTGTGATTCCACAGGTCCTTTTGAAGCTGAGTAGACAAAGAAGAAGCGACACAACTCTATCAAGAAGGAGAGGAAATCGAGCGCAAGACTCAGGTTGGCCCTCTTGGTTCTCCTCTCATCTATTTTCATAAAAGGAATCAATAATAGAATTTGATTGTTTGTTTCTAAGATAGCCACCCATCTTAGTGGGAATAGCAGCATCCGAGTGGACACTATTCCCGTATAACAATGTGCCTGTTCAGAATTTCTAGCTCATAAATCTCTTGTTTGAGAGAGCTAATTAGAGTTTCTTGTGTGGTGCAGGCTCCTCTGGATTAGCTGAAGTCCCTGGGTCTACTGATGTACTCTTTTTCTCCAATGACTCTATGTAGTCATAGATTTGCTATTGTATTGGATCAATGCCCGGAGAAACTCTTCTTGGGTTGCCCTCAAAGTTCTGTGGGGGACAGTTCTATGGGATTTGCTCATATGGAATATTGTCAGGGAACTGAGTTGGAGTTTTTTCCTCCAAATTTATAAACTAGGTCTCTTTTGATTTCACCTTATTCACTTTGCCTCAGAGCCTAGAACTCCTCCTCAAGTTTTGGGAGCCTATGATCTCTTCTTTTGTATCCTTTTTCCTTTTTTCTTTCTCTTTATCTTTCTTGATCTGTTCTTTGATTTTGGTTAGTTTTTCAGAAAGAAGTTGTTCATCCTCTTTAGGTGATGAAGGTTTAGGAATATCCCTGTGAATTTCTTCAACCCTTTCTTTCATTTTTCTCCTCTGCTTGTTCTACTTTCTGATCTCTGTTAATTTTTCAGAGATTGATTCTTCTTCATCATTTTTTCGTGCTGAAGTTTCAAGGGTGATTTGAATGGTGAAATTGGTCTTCCTTCTCCTACTTCTTTTAATATGACTTCCCTCAAACAAATCTAGAGCATCTTGGAAGAAATTCCTTACTAAAAATTCCTCCCATGTATCCCCTACATTTCTTAAATTAAATTCAACTAAAATCTTCACTAGTCCATGGTGATATAGAGTGGTTTCAATTAATTCAACTTTGTTCTGAACATTAGTTCCCATTCTTCTCAAACTATTCAACAGGAAAAATGGAAGATTGAGGGTTCCATTCTCTAGAAAAATCATTAACCGTCATATATCATACACATACATAGATCCAAACCTCCCTTCGCATGTAATAAACTTTTTTAGAATTAACAACATGCTACTCCATTTGTTTGTAAGTGCATAGATTGGAATCCCTTTTATAAAAACTAAAGTGTCCATACCTAGATTTTTAAGAATGACCTTCCAGGATTCATGATGAAACTCTTTGTTCTTAAACCACCTTTCTCATAGCCTTGAAATTTTTGTTGCTTCAGCTATGAAGGACTTGGTAACTGTAAATTTGATGTCACCTATTTCCACTTCCATTCCATCAAATGACCTGGCAAAGGATTTAGTGATTTCCTTATGGTAATTGTTCAATTTTTCAATAAAAAACAACCAACCAGCCTTCTGTAACATTCCCTTCAGCTACGGATAACCCTCAATGTATTTCACCCCTATGGGTTCAGTTCTAATAATAAGTACCATAACTTCTGTTCTTGGCTACTCTTCAAATTTTTCTCTCTGTCTGAGAAATGAAATGATTGTGTAAAGAGGACAGTGTATATGAAAATGGAGCAGTTGTGTATATAGAAATAGAATGAATGTGGATATGGAAACGGAATGACAGAGTATATGGAATCCGAATGACTGTGAATATGAGATAAAATGACTGTATATATTGAATATATGGAAACAAAGTAGTTGTATCCATAAAATGTGTGGAAACAGAGTGACTGTATACACAAAGTATATGAAAACAGAGTGACTGTATGCACAAAGAGGCTGCGTAAGTATGATAGAAAAACTTAGTGTAATAAATGAACAATCAAGGTTTGAAGAGTCATACATAGATAGGTCACGTCATTAATCGAACCGTTAACAGGTGTAGTTGTAGAAGTCTGACTAAGTACAAGTTTATGGAGTTTAAAATGGGGATCAGTTATGAAGGAATCATTGGGCCATTTGGCATTGAAGACAAACGATATAACAGAGTCATCGTGGCAGTCAAATCACATAATGATTAATCAAAGAGACATGTGATCATACATGTTATACAAGCTTGTGTTTTTGAATTGCTTTTTAAAATAAGTTATTGTATTTTACCTTTGGAACCTTACCCTTTGCTTGCTAATATTTTGATGTTTGCTTCCACATGTGCTTTAGGCATGATTGGTATTCTAAGTTGTTTTCTCTTCAATTACCTTCATATAAGATTTTATTATGAATTGGCCACTTTGTGCTTGGACTAATAATCAAACTGTTGCTGCATAATCAGATTAGCTACACAATAGGATCAACTACGGAACGGAATCAGCTGCAGAATGTGAAAACAACTGCATAATGTAAAAAACAGAGTAAAATATGGCTTATGAATGAAATGGAAATGGTTGCGTGAGTGAAAATATGACAACATCATAAATGAAAAATGGAGATGAAAAAATGTTGGAAAAGAAAAAATTATTGGTGAAATATGGCAATGGAGTGAAGTGAAACTGTAAAAGTAAAACAGAGCGAAATGAAATGAGACAATGAATTTTGCAGAATGTTAAATGATTGAGGCTTTTTATCACCACTTTCTTTTTAGAAAAGGAAATAGAAAATATAGGGTGTCAGAAGCTTCTGATTTTCTCCCTGTATTTTCTGTATAATCACGACAATCAATGATTGGTTTTCAACCTTATATATTATATATTATTATAATATTATATATATATATATAATATATATATATATATAGTATATATATATATATATATATATAATATATATATTTTATATTATATATATTATATATATTATACTATATATTATTTTTTATTTTTTTAAATAGAAAACAAAGACAAGTTGGTTGGAGAAGAAGGATTCTTCTTCACCAACTTCATTTCAGAATTGTTCTGGAAGATCTTGATGAACTCCTCCTTTGAGATTGGTTTTTTATATATTTTCAATCTATGACCATTCACAAGAAGAGGAATTTGACTTTCATCTATTGTTTTGATCCTCACTACTCCATTACTGAAGACTTTTTCAATCTCATATGGCCCAAGCCAATGAGTTTGAAACTTCCCTTGAAAATATTTAAACTTTGAATCAAATAACAGTGCCCAATCTTCCTCTTTAAACCTCTTTTCCTTGATGTATTTATCATGCCATTTACCCCTCTATTGTTGGACTAGACCAGTCCTTTGAAATTCCTCTTGTCTGCTTTCATCAAGTTCATTCAATTGCTCTAGTCTATGCTTTTGAGCTTCTGATATATCCATCCCCAACTGGACTACCATCTTGAAAGTTTTGACTTGGAACTCTATAGAGAACACGAATTGTTTCCCATAAACAAGTTCATAGGGTTTATGTCCCATTGTCTTCCTCCATGTAGTTCTATAGGCCCATAAGGCTTCAGGAAGCCTTTCTGCCCAATCTCTTCTATGTAGATGCATATTCTTGGTGAGGATTCCTTCAATCACTTTATTTGTAGACTCCACTTGACCATTTGCTTGTGGATGATAGGGAGTAGATTTCCTATGCTTGAGCTTGTACTCTTCCATAAGCCTTTCCTTTATGTTGGATGTGAATTGAGATTCCTGATCTGTCACAATTTCTCTTGGAACGCCAAAATGAGTGAAGATGTTCTCAAAAAGAAAATTAACTACAGATTTTTCGTTAGAAAAAAGTAATGCTTTACCTTCTACCCATTTGGTGGCATAATCAGTGCATACCAATATATACTTTTGTTGTTTATATGGAGGATTAATTGGTCCAATAAAGTCTAAAGCCCATTTTTCAAAGGGTTCGATAAGTACCTAAGCTTGTAATGGCATTTCATTTGAGAGAGAAGTTTTCCCTACCCTTTGGTAGTTGTCGCACCTTCTGAAATATTCTTTAGCATCTTTGGAGATGGATGGCCAATAATATCCTAAATAAAGGAATTTACAGGTTGTCCTCTTGTTAGAAAAGTGTCCACCACACGGCTCATCATGACATGCATTGAGAATATCAAGCATCTCATCTTCCCTGGCACACCTTTTGATCATAAGATCTGGCCCTGTTTTATACAATTCGTTAGTGATTCATGAATATCTTGCACTTTCTTGAATAATCTTTCTTTTCTCTCTAGGAAAAAAATGTGAAGGTAACTTCCCTGTAACCAAATAATTAGCAACATATACAAACCAAGGAGTTTGAGTAGTTTCTACAAAGAGATATTCATCAGGAAACTTATCTTCAACCAGAGAGTCTTCTTTGATATTTTGAATCCTGGACAAGAAATCAGCAACTGTGTTTTGTTTTCCAGGTCTATCTTGCACATTAAAGTTCAATTCTTGCAAAAGTAAAAGCCATATTGTAACTCTACCATTAGTAATAGGTTTATTCATTAAATATATAATTGCAGAGTGATCTGTATGAACAAATGTTTCATAACCTATTATAAAGTGTCTGAACTTGTTAATTGCATGAACAACAGCTAAGAGTTCTTTTACAGTCACAATATAATTCAATTCAGTGGGAGTCAAATTTTTACTTGTATAGTAAATGGCATAAGGAATCAAATATTTTTGTCCCAATACAACTCCTAGAGCTATATCTGAAGCATCTGTAGAAATATGGAAATGAAGTTTCCGATTTGGACCTCTTAAAATAGGTGCTTTAGAAAATTTTTCTTGCAAGGTTTCAAATGTTAGTTGGCAACCAGGATTCCAACTGAATTCACAATCTTTTGTAAGAAATTTGAATAGTGGAGATGCTATTTTAGTGAAGTTTTCTATAAATATTCTATATTATCTTGTAAATCCTAGAAAATTTCTAACATCTTTTTGGAAATTTGGAACCGATAACTTAGAGATGACTTCAACCTTAGATTTGTCAACCTTAATCCCATCTCCTAAAATGTGATGTCCTAAAACAATACCTTCTATAAACATCATAAAAAAATTTCATGGCTTAATGAAAGGTTTGTTTCTTTGCATCTTTTAAGAACTTTTTCCAAATTTTCCAAAGCTTCTTCAAATGTGTTTCCATAGACTATAAAATCATCCATATATACCTCTACACAATCATGTATTATATCAGAAACAATTCCTAGTACTGCCCTTTGGAATGTTGCAGGTGCATTACATAACCCAAAAGGAAGTACTCGGTAGGAAAAAGTTCCCCATGGAAAAGTAAATGTGATCTTATCCTGATCCTTAGGTGGTACCTGAATTTGATTATAACCACCAAAACCATCCAAAAGTGAGAAATACTTCTTACCGGCTAATATATCTAACACTTTATCTACAAAGGGAAATGGAAAGTGATATTTCAAGGTTGCTTTATTCAATTCTCGGTAATCAATGCACACTCTCCATTTACCATTCTTTTCAGGCATAATTACCAAAGGAGAAACCCATTGGCTATCTGAAATTGGGTAAATGAAGTTTACATTGAGTAATTTTTGGAGCTCTTCTTTCACAATTTCCATAAGATTTGGATTCATTCTTCTCTGAGGTTGTCTAAATGGTCTACTCTTTTCCTCAATATAGATATGATGGATACAAGTCTTAGGATCAATGCCTTTCATGTTGGTATACTCCCATGCAAATGCAGCATAATGTTTTTGTAATGTTTTGGTTAGCTCTTCTTGTTGTAGTTTCTCCAAGTTTTTGTTTATGTTCAGTGTCCTACCTGGAAAAATTTCAACTGTTGAGCTACCAAACTCTTCCATAGAATCGAGACACATCTACCTAGATGACAAGTATTCAACATTAGAGTTTTCTTGGAACTGGACGTGATCATATTTTGAAGATGTTTCAAAATTTTCCAATGTGTTCAAAATTTGACTATCTTCACTAATTTCTAACATAGTAAACAGATGCTAAATATCATCTTCATCATCAATCCATTCCTTGTCATCTATTTCTATTATTGCTTTTGCTGGAGGATACAAAGTAAATTTCTTTGTTGAATTACCATCAGAAATATGCATGTCACTATATCTACAACTGATGAATGCATCAGTTGTGGCCAGCCAAGGTCTTCCTAATATCAGTGTATGTCCTCCTAGATTATTCTTGGGAGTTAAAATCATGAAATAAATAAGATATTCCCAAGAATATAAGGAGACTGAAATATATTCTAGCACACCATTTGGTTTGATTATTGATCTATCTGCAAGTTGCAGTAAGGTAGGTGTGTAAATAAGGTTAGGAAGTTTAATCTGCTCCATAATTTGTCTACTAATAATGTTTATAGCTACCCCTAAGTCAATCAATGTATTTGGAATTTCAATTCCATTTATATGTGTCTTGACAATTGGACTTCCTGGATCGACATATTTTTGCATTGGCAATCTTTACCATCATTATGTCTGCTATCTTTCCTACCCAGTGAATTCTTTTTGTTTCTCTTGGTTTTCTTCCTAGTATTTTGATGTTGAACTCCTTTATTGTCTTGGCTAGAACAGGAATTTCTCTAATGGCTTGTAACAAAGGAATTTTGATACAAACATTCTTCAATTCATCTAGAAAATCATAATTTGGCAACAAGATCTATTTTTCTACCCCCTATCAATTTTTAGTCTCTCAGGAAATGGAGGTGTAGAAGTAGATGATGGTTGCTCAATGATAGGAGTTGTGTTTATTGATTCCTTTTTTTTTCTTTTTCAATATTTTGGTTTTGGAGGGATGTTCCGTCAAAAATTTTATTGAATTTTAGAGAGTCTTCCTCAGAAGTGTCTTGTTCTTGAATAACTATAGAAGGTTTTTCCTTTTCTAATATCCTACCAGATCTATGTTGAACATCATTAAGATCTAGTGGAGTAATCATGTAAGTTGGAAATTGTTGCCCTTCTACTATGTAAGCATTCTAAGGGTTTTTATTATTGGGGTTTGGTAATGGTTGGGCAGGTAGTTGATTTGGTTTCTACTGAAATGGTAGTAAGAGTTGAGGATTTTGACTTTGTTGTGGAGGCTATTGTGGAAATGGTAATGAAAGTTCAGGATTCTGATTTTGAAGTTGTGGTTGTTGACCTTGTTGCTAATTTTGTGGGGGGGGGGGGATAATTCTAATAAGATGGAGGATATTGATAATATTGTGAAAATCTCCCATAAGGGTTTTGTACCCCTTGTGCCCACGGTTGAGACTAATACTGTGATTGAGGTTGCGGCCAAGGTTGTTGCCAAGAATTCCAGTTTGGTGGGGGCTGAAGATACATTGGATTGTTAAATCCTTGATTTTGTTGGCAAGGTATTCTTGCAACAAAACAAAGAGATTCTGCATAATTTGGGATTGTTTCCTCTTGAAAGACAGCCTTAAGACCTAGGATTGAAGGACAACCCTTGGTCTCATGATTTTCTGAACAAATCATACAAGTTTCTACAATTTTTGCATCTAAAGGGAATTCCCTTAGAGCATGTTTTTTCTGCATTTTGGACAAAAAATGGCTAAAGCATCAGCCTTTTGTTTCTACTTGTTTTGAATTTTAAGGCTATCTAGTTTCTCACTAAGGCTACCTAGAATGTCAGTTTTAAACTCATCAAGCATATTGCCAATTTCTGCCTTACAGATCCAGTTGCAGATTTGTTTTCTCTAACAAGAGAAGGATCTCTCGGCCCTTTTCCTATTTTAGGTTTCCCTCTTAAGAGATGAACACATAGTTCTGCTATGTCACTCAATAGAAGTTGATAGATATCTCCCTTCCCCATCGTGTTAAGGATGTCTATCCACTCATCTATAATGGCCTTTAACAAAAGAGCTTTCAAAGTTTCTTCATCTAAATTGTTCATCTTTGCTCTTTTCAAACTATAGTTGAATCTCTCAAGCAAATCCTCTAAGTTTTATCCTCTTTTTGAATCATTTTGAACACCTCATCTTTATTATTGGTATGCATACAATAATCCAGGTATCTATACAAAAATATATGTTTTATGTCATTCCATGTTATAATGGATAGAGTGACTAACCCCATGAACCATTTCATAGCAGCCCCTTTTAGTGTTGAGGGAAACAATTTGAGTTTTTGAGAGTCTTCAAAATAGTCATAAGCTCTGCACAAGATTTCAAACTCAAACAAAAATGCTTAACAGTCCTCACTTCTCAGCCCATAGAAGTTTGGGAGGATAGATGTTGAGATATTTTTCATTGTTGTATGTGTTTCCTCATGCATTATAGGGAATCCAAATAAGTTATATACTTCCCTATTTCCTCTGCCTCCTCCATTATTACCTCTACCTCCTCCATTGTTTCCTCTACCTCTCCCTCTACCCCCTCCTATAAACAGCGACAATTCTCCATCTTGTTCTTCTTTTGCCATTACAGTTTCTTCAAAGTCGGTATAGGGCTCAACCTGCAAGGTTATTTCCTCCTCCTCTGGTTCTGCTATTAATGGACTATGGGAGAGAGTTTCTACTTCTTCTTCCTCACCAAGTATTCCTAATTCTTCAATTACAATAGGCTCTCCTATGGAGGTGAAAAAGGTTATCCCTGTTGTTCGAGATTCAATTTTTTTTTTCTCCTAAGACCGTTTTGGTAGATGAAGTAGGAGAATCTTCTAATTGAGTTTCTGCCCCTTGAATTCCACAAATTCTATGGTTGGGAGTTTGAGTATGGGATGGTGGTGTGTATTTTCTAACTCTTGGTGGAGTAGGTGGAGTTGCAGGAATTGAACTTCTGCCCCTAGCTATAAATCTACCCTTAGAGTCTCTTTCTTTATGCATTTTTTTTTTTTTATGAATGTAAGAGATAAGGCTACCTAGTTACACTTCCCCGGAAACAACACCAAAATTTTTGGTCAATTTAGTATCCTAAATTACTCTACATAAATTACCAATCCAGGTATTGTAAATTGATGAAGTGTAGTGCACTATATGTGCTAGATGACCCTTCTTACTTCAAAGTTTTGAGTTTTATGTTGTTTTGGGGTTTTGATCCTTTAATTCCTAATGATTTACAGTGTACTTAACAAAATCTTAAATATACTTCTGCTAAGAATCCAAAGAAATGAAATGAGGACTAAAAGTGCTTCAAGCCAAATTTGGAAGTAAAGTTTAATCAAGAAAATCAAAACAGAGTTTCTATTTTTGCTCTTATTATTGTTCCAAATCATGAACTAAAAGGACTTAAAAGTGAAATTTCAACTACTGTCTAATTAATTATAAAAACAAAGCTAAATGAAATACTGAAACCGAAAGTGACATTGCAACTATCTATTATGGAAATAAAACTAAAATGAAATACTTAAACTAAAAATGAGATTACAACTACTGTTTAATCTATCAGAATGAAAACTTACTGAAAAATGAAAACGAAATTGCAACAAAACTAAATGAAATACTAAGACTGAAAATGAAATTGCAACTAATCTACTATGAAAACTAAATGAAGTGCTTAGTTACTCTGCCTCACAATTTTGGGAGAACAACCTCCTTGTGATGACATTTTGAGGAATTCTATACTTCATTATTCTAAGAGAAAATAAATACAAAAATGCAGAAAAGACTCATTGTAAAAATGAAGTATTCAACCACTTAGTTTAAGATGAATCATCAACTAGAAGGGCTTTTTAAAAACATTCACCTACAACATGAGGCACTAAAGTAGTAATAAAATGGCAAGACAGTAATGGCACTAATCAGTTAATTAAAAACCTAAAGACTAATGAAACAACAAATGAAATAAATTACTCTACAATAAGGAACTCAACTTCAAGCTACTAATAAGAAATTAGAAAGAAATTAAAAAAAAGAACTATTTTGTATTATAAGCTATTCTGCATTAGTAAAAAAATGATAAAGATTGCGTTATGAACAAGGTTAGCAAATGGTTATAAACATTATGGAAGAAACAGTGAATTTACAGTTCAAATATAAAAGACAAAACAAAATGAAATGAAACCTTAGTCAACGCAGGGGCCCTCTATAACTACTCAAGTTATGCATACTTAATCAACACTCCAACAAACGCTTTTAGATATCCATGAAATACAGAGTCTTTATATTAAAAATAGAGAATGGGTTTTCAAAATTACAGAGTAGTAATATGAACTTAATACATGAGCGAACTTGAACTGGTTCTGCATTCTTCACACAGGTATTTCTATAGAAATTATACAACTATTTTATGGAGAAAAATAAGCTATAGCCAAAAACATATAGCAGACAGGCACATGAAATTCTCTTTCTCAGTTGTTGGAGACATAAATATAAGGTGATGGCTGTTGGATTCAGTTTTCATAGATGGTTGTTAAAGTTTGTGGATTCAGGGAACTATTTCGGATCCCATCATTGAGAAATGTGTACAAAACAGAGTCATGTTTGTCTTAGGTCTCTACATTTGAATTTTCCTTTGACCAGAGTCTTCCTTGTCGACCTGGGCTAGATGAATAGGACATGATCCATGCCATTTTGTTTTCCAAGCTACCCATGTATTTATTTTCTCCTCATAACACCTGGAACCTGTAAAAGCATGGAAGTAGCTGCGGAACAGTCAATTAGCTGCATAATAGGTTGCATTCCATAGCTAAAAGACAAAATCTTATTCAAACAACAAACATAAAATTATAACATGCAAATCACTAAAATGTTCTCCATAAGGCAATATATACTGGTTATTGATGATAGGGATACATTTTCTTCATGCAAAAACAAAGAAAAGGGAGGAGACAAGTTGCTAAGGAAAGGGCAGTTATGAAGCTCAACAACCATATTGCATCTGGGAACATCGGCGTATCGCAATCAGTGGAACTAGCGAATCTTACAATTTACGAACGCGAAGTTGTGCGATATGTGTTTATGATATCACAATCACAATCCTAACTACTGGGGGCCAATTCTATAGTGCACTTCCCTTTCCGATGTGTGATTGCAATCATCGCATTGCACCCTTTCTTCCCTAGGGCCGATCTGTAAAACCGTTGAATTGCCTCTGATCTGTAATTGTACAATTCAAATCGCAACCTGACTCTGCCGGGGCCGATTCCTTAATGGAGAACCTTTACCCTTTGTGATCAGTGAATTGCAAGGCCAATGGCTGCTTGCCACTTAGTGCTTCCCCATTCACTAAACATTTTTTCCACATAATTTTCTCCTGCCACCTGTCCAAGTGAAACCTAAACTTTGACTTGCTCTAACTTCTTCATATGAGCTTGAATTTGAGTGTCATTCATGTCATTGGATTCAGGACGACGAGAACTTCGATCTGATGCTAAGTTTATCAAAGTTTTGCCACTTTAATTTTTGAGCCTTTTTACCATGCCACTAGTACTTTTTAGAGATCCATGTGGATCAATCATCCCCACGAAGAGCTTTTGGACCACCAAAAGCATTTTTAGTCAATTGGAAAGTGACGAAACTGCTCCCTCATTTTTCTTTCTCCATCCATCGAGCTTTACTCAGATGCATTCCTCTGAATCCCACACAAATGTACTCCACATCTCCTTGTCCTAAAGTTCTGGTTTTCCTATCAAGAATGATATCTTCAGGCAACTTGTATAGATAATTTGGTACAAAATAGTCCACTATAGGAATCTATGCAACCTCTTTGGTATCCATAATCAATGGAGGTTAATAAAGTTTTAGGTTTCCAACATTCACTACTCAGTACATTTGCATATAAGTAGGCAAGTCAAGACGAAATGCATTGTCTCCAATCTTTTCCAGTATGGTGAAGGGACCACATCGAATGGGTCTCAATTTATTCCCTTCTCCCTCCATTCTATCCTTGTTGATTTGGATTCATACCTTGTCCCCAAATTGAAACTGATTGTCAACTTGGTGCCTATCATGTCTAGCTTTATGCTGAGCCTGACTCTTCTCTAACTGCTCTTGTATTTCCTAATGAATCTACTATATCCGCTGAATAAACTTTTGTTCTTTGTCCCTATCATCTCATCCATTCCCATATTCATCTTTCCCAAATACCATGTCTAATGGATCGCTTGGTATATAACCAAAATAGGTCTCAAACGTTGATCTCTGTGTGCATGAATGTACTGCTCAATTGTATGCATGCTACACATAAGTAAGTTGTTCATCCCATAACTTGGGATGTTTTCCACAATAGCCTCATAACAAATGTACCATGGCGTGATTAATGGCCTCTATCTTCCCATCAGTGTGCTGATGAAATTCCATACTTATTTTCATCTTGGTTTCCATCATTCTCCAAAACCTGGTCGAGAACTCTCCAATAAATCAAGAGTCTCTGTCTAACACAATAGATGTGGACAACCCAAAATGGACCTAGACATGTTAAAAAAAAATATAAGCAGTCTCCTCAGTAATGACTTGATTTTTATAAGGCATTAAAATACACATTTTACTAAAACGATCCATGACAACATACAAATAGTCATGACCTTTCCTAGACATAGGCAAAACACCTACAAAGTCCATGGACACACTTTCCCATGGTCAACTCAAAATTAGGAGTGGTGTGTAGATCACAAGTTTTCTATTAGAGGGCCTTGAAATAGAACACAACACACAACACTCTACAAAACGGGTCACAATATTTTTCAAATGAGGCCAAAAACAAAACCTTTGTAAATGACATAAATTTTTTTCAACCCCAAAATCACCAAACACAAAAGAGGTATGAGCCTCTCGAATTACATGTCCCATCTCATCAATGGGTATGCATGGTTTTCCCAAATGATGTTGGAAATAATACTGAGAGGGGGGTGAATCAGTATTAGTCAAGACAATAATCTTTTTCTTTTCATACTCAAATTTGTATACGCTACTTCCATGTGGGTAACCCACGTGTACATGCAATTGTGTTTAAGGAAGCAAGTGTATATCCAAAAAACTAATGATTCAGTTGATTCGTCATATGTTGATCTTTAATATGTGCATCAATACTTTATTAAACATTAAACAATAACCATATGCAATTAATAACAGAGTGAACCATCACACATAAGAAACACACATGAACACCAAGATTTAAGGTGGAAACCCAATGTGGGTGAAAACCACCTGCTGTTGTCATCTCTATCTTGTTTTAATAATAAGAAAATATGTTTACAACATTGTACTAGTGCAGACTCATACGAATACACAAGCTTCTACCTGCAGAAGGATACAACCTTCTCTCGTTATCCAGCTTCTACTAGGAGTTACAACCCCCTAGCTCTTGTACTAGCCGATATGATTACTAGTACGTAGGCGCTGACCTACAAAAGGCTACAAACTTCTCTCTTCCTTTGGGGACCACATTTCATAAATTTTCATACTGGATACTCTTGGAACACAACACCATAATCTAAAAGCCACGTCTCATCCAATTTTCATACTGGAACCATTAACAATATTAAAGCTCAAAATCAATCACCACTGTAATACAACCATCAAATACATCTACATCAACTAATCATTGAAACTCAATCATTACTTTCTGAATCAACCCCAGTTGAATCAATCAATCCATGAATCTCTAACACAACTGAACAAATCAATCAAACATTCATTCAAATTCAATCAATCAATTGGAACAGATAGATCACTGTAACGAGTACACAGATCTAAACCCAGGACACTGCATCATCATTCAGAACGAGTTGTAACCTCAAAGCCATGCATCAAAGTGTATACGCAACTTGGAAGAGTTGAACCAGCATGTATACGCAACTTCATTAAAGCGAACCAGTGTATAGATCCACAAATACTTATAACTTTGTTGCACTTCCCAACTTCAGACATACCCATATCATCACATATAAAGGATAATACATGTGTTAGCAACCATTTTTAGCCCATCAGATCACATAATGATAAGTCATTATGATCCTGATCCATCATCCATCATCACTGAGGTAAATCACAATCAATCTGAACACTGTTACCAGAATGCAGTCATCAAAACATAAAGCAAAACCCAGAACTCTGCATCAACAACCAGAACCAATTGTAACTTCAAACATCATAGTTCATAAGGTATACGCTACTTCGATGTGTCAAACCTGTGTGTATACACGCTTTTACCAAAGTCAACCAGTGCATACATCTGTAAATATTCATTCATAATTTTGCAACAATTTTAGACTTCAATTATACCCAAATCATAACATTTACAAAGTAATACATGCGTCAGTTTTCAGATCTAGATTATACATGATCAAACCTTATAAAGATAGTTCATTTCAAGCCTTAAGATCCTGATCCATCTTTAGATATTATCCTCCATCAACGACTAAGGTTCCTCCTTGGTTCAGATCAAGCAAAGCATCATTAACCCATAGCCTGCATATTGGATCTCAAACTTTATCAAATATTCAATGCTTGTCTGCCTTGGCCTAATGATCTTCTCCTCCTTATATATTTTTAGGCCTTTCTCAATACCATGGACCAAAACCACCTAGGACCAATACCTTGGATCAAATACCTAGGGTTAATACCTCATACCAAATACCATGGACCATGGATAAAAATGCCATGGACGAAATACTTCGGACCAAAAAATTAGTTTTCCAAGGTATACGTACTTTTCCTTCTGTGAGAGTGTGTGTGTATGTTATACGCTTCTTTTGTTCTATTAACCTGCGTGTATACGCAGCTTGGTCAAGGTGAACTTGCATATACCTCTCTTTCTTCATTCTTTGTAGTCTGAACTGTAATTCTTTGCTGTTGTCATGATGTACTTGTGATCTTTCATCTGAGTAAGTTGCTTTCTAAATTGATTCCTTGAAGCTGTCCTACATTTCATCACATTTGTAAACACTACTATTATGCATTCTATCATATCTGATATCTCTTATGTAGATTCATCTAATTACCATAGACAAGTGAGTTGTTTTGCTACAAGTGGGTTGCCATCAAGTATCAACACATGTATCATAATGCCAACAATATCCCCCTTTGGAATTGATGGCAACCATGTTGGTGTTGATTACTGCAAGCTATAGAAACTATTAGAGATAACAAGCAACACCAAAATACTCTCCCCCTTTGACATCAAGGGCAAAGGGCAGACCAGGATATTCTCCCCCTTTGATATCAAGGGCAAAGGGCTGAGCAAAAAGAAGACTTCCATATCTAAACAGTTGAATATAAACATTGATCATGCTCTCCCTAAGCACATGCTGAATTTTCTGGTTAAACCCCCCATTTGTACATGTTGAGATGCAGTATATCATCCATGCTCCCCCTAAACACATGCAGAGTTTGCAAATATTTTCCAAAATAATAACATGACCCTATAACTCGACTAAGTGAATTTGACCTTCCTATCACCAATGACTTATACATACATCAATCTCCCAACCAAGTGGGAATATACCAAATTTGACTCATCCTCCCAACCAAGTGGGGATATACCAATTGTTTATACATGATAGAACTTGCATCATATGACCAAAAAGGACTCATTAAAAGACTACGACAGATAGAGACAAATTATTACATCATGGGTCTTTATATGCCCTTTACATCGAATGATATACATGACATTTATATCAGAGACCAAATGTTTAAACAAGACCATGATAGTCATCAACAACTATCATATACCATGTATGATATGCACCATAATCATTTGTCAGCATCCAAACCAGCAACCTGTATATGTTCATTAAGATATGACAGTGTAAATATCATCAACCTATGACAAAGTATGTTTGCATCTAGATATCAACTCATCCTCTTGATCTCATCAAGATCAACTTGCTTCGTTTCCTTAGTAGAAAGAGCCTTATCATAACCTTCCATGAATCAACTCAGCATATGTCATATCTCCAAGCAGTGACACAAAATCACTCACACCATATCATATGTGAAAACACGATAGTAATTACATTATGGTCTTTTACATCATCATCAAGAACTGCATGATCTTTCCACAAGAACCTTTAATATATCAACCATGTATCATCACTAGGGAACATCCCACCTCTAATAAGCATCTACCATGATAACCAACATATGTGAGTATCAATCTCATCATTATTATGTGGTTAATTAAGCCATGTCTTCGAATATCCATGTCTTCACAGAGTTATGTCTTCATGTAACCTGCAATAACACCATTCTTTTGGCCAATAAATAATATTTATCAATATGCAACTTAAGTAATCATCCATGTATCCGGCACACTGTATATCCTGTTACACAAAAAATTGTCTCCATGACTTTCTAAAGTTTGTATGAGTCCATCAACACTCATACATACCTCCTTTGCAAGTCTTAAACCTCATCTCTTCATGTCAAGCCTTCAAAATGGGAGAAAGACCTTAAAAATATCTCAAATCCTGGTTTCTCACTTTCTCCTAGCATTGCTTGCGGTGCCACACCTAATGGTCATGTTTCCTGCGAACCTGACCACTAGGTATATTGAGTAATGGGCGTGAACCCCTGTAAAATTTAAAAAGGCATTAGTTCATTCTTAAAAACTCATCTTGGGTCACTTCTAGACACTTCTAGAAGGAATATTACGTTGGCAAGTCCGCTCCACCTTGGTTCATCCATTCCATAACTAAGGGAGTTAACTCCATGATATGAGGTGCTTATCCCATTGAAGGAGAGACTTATCCCTTCAATGGTGGACCTACAACTTCCTCCATTTACACTATAAATTCATGCATTGGGTTGGTTGTAGAGGAGGTTGAAAGCTGAAGATTCTTGAGGGTAAATGCTACTGAAAACTAGGCTTCCTTTTTGAGCTTGTGAGAGGAGAGATCACATACCTTTCATGTCAATTGGGAAGTGATTTAGGCTTGTCAAAGTAGAGGAGACTCCTACTGGACCCTGGAAAGAACTTGTGCAACATGAAGGCAAAGGTTGTAAGGTTCTTTTATTCATAAAGTTAATACCATCAAGTTTGTTTTTCTCAATGAACTATCTCTAATGGTTTATTTTATGAGCTCCTTGATCTTCATAATTAACATGTTTTGTTATACGCAGGTATGGTTTGATGTGTGCTTGTTTGTGTATGCAGGTTATTGAATGAGAACTGCTTGAAGCTGTTGGGATAAAACTACCTCAAACAAGTGTTGGACCGAGGTAGGGTTTGTTACACCTCTTAATATTCATTAGTGAATTGAAATATGTTTAGAGAAAATTAGATTTGATTGTGCTCTTTGTTGCTAGATATCATTAGATACTAGGGAGATCGGTCTTGTCTGCAAGAACGATTTATCCGGCCAACAAATTGGCGACTCTACTGGGGAATGGTTTGGTTTGGATTTTGATTTTTCTTTACTTTGACTTGAGAAACTTAAGTTTTTGTTTCTAATTTTTCCTTGATTTGTGTGAGTTTGGGTACTGGTTAGATCTTGGTTGGATTTTTATTTTTTTCAATTTTGGAAGAGGACCGCACCCTCTAAGTCAGTTATAGTGCGGACCTATCCGCACTGTTACAGTGTAACATAGAGCGGCATCGCACCTAGTTCTTCTAGCTGTCTGCGAACCCCTATCAAAAATTTGAAAAACCTAAGATCCATCTACCCAGTTAGGTTTAGTTTTTGTCCATAGTTGTTAGCATATGCCCAGACCTGCACTTGTCTTGACAAAAGTTCCTTGTGAGTTAGTTTTCATTGGCATTCTTGTTTGGAGTGATTTTCTAAGAATTTTTTTCTGATTGGATTGGTTTTTTCTTGGTCTTTGTAGTAGCTCAGAGATCCGAAGCCTTAGAGCCTTAGATCACCCTGGTCTCTCTGGTCTTCTTGCTGAGTTTGACTAGCTTATGAAATCTATCCGTGAAGAGACCTAGATCCCATTTGTCTCTTTTGCAAAACTTTGATTGAACTTGATTAAAAGTTTCGAATTTCATTTTTTATATTCAAATATAATTGGATGTTTTTGATTAGTTTGTTGAGCTGAACAAATTGATCCTTAGTTAGCTGAAACACTAAGTTCAACATCCTCAAAAACATTTCAAGTTTCGTTTCTATCCATTTTCGTTTAGATCTCAAGATTATATCATAGTTTTGAGTTTTTCGTAGAAATTATACAAGCTTGTTGAAAACTTGTTTTCAATAGTTTTTAGAGTTTCTCTAGAAATCTTAAAATCTCTCTTAAGGGAATTGTTTATTTTTGTAGTTGTTGATTGTTGAAAAGCAAAGGGATTTTCTGTGAGTGTCATTAAGAGTCTCGTTTTAAAATTATTTGGAAAAGACAAAAAGTTTCCTTTCAGTTGTATGTTAAGATAAATATTTGATTTGCAAAGCATTGCATTTTCGACTCTTCCTTAGCTAGAAATTCATTGAAAAGGAAAAGGAATTGTTATTATCTTAGGTGCATTTTTAGTTTTTTGGAGTCGAGTCTTCATACCATAAAGTTTCATCTTCGCACCCATTGACTTAAGGAACAAACAATAAAATTAACGCTTAATTAAAATCAATCTAGCAATCGTTTTATTGTCTAGGGCTCTTTTCACCAACATAGCTTAGGCTAGTATCTTGGAGTAGGGAGTAATTAACTCTCCGAGGTAGTTTAAACAAACAAGTAGTCTATCTTGCGGTAGGAAGAAAATCCAATTGTTACATCTATGCTCTGGAAAGCTCCTCTTAAAGGAGAAGCATGAGATCATATCCGAACCAGTGTGGGAATCAATCCTTCCTCATTGGGAACAATAGAAGATATTCACATATTAAAAATGGTAAACCTCAGATTAACCATTGTCAAGGAGCCTGGGGTCACTTGTTGGTAAACCTTGGATTATGTCAAGGAGCCTTCAAGGGGATTGAGCTTGTTACTCTACCCCAGGTATATTTGTTTCCGTTGGTGATCTTAGTGACCATAATATTTAGGATTCTTTCCTAGGTGCTGGTGGAGGGAAGATCCCACTCTACTTGGAGCATACGTCGACTAGACTCACTTGGACTCTCTAGGGGGGTATCTTCACTCGAGACGGTTATAGTGGAGAAACTTGTGCCAGTCTGTTTGATTAAGCAGGTTGTCGGGGTAACTGTTCCAATCGCCATTTCTGTATTGAATTCTGCAATGTTGGATTTCATCACCAACTAGTGTTTTCGATCCTGAAAGATATTGTTTGTGTGTGGTTTGATCTCCTAGATTTGTTAGGCGTGTGCTTGAAATTGTTTGGTTTTTTAGCGACTTTATGTCTTTTTCTTGATATTTTTCTTTGTTTTCATGTGAAGTAACTAAATTAATCGTCGTTGAATTACCGAGACAATCCCGTCGACTACAGGGGTAGCCTCCCGAATTTACACCAAGTCAACTGGAAGGGCTGCGAGCCCTTGTCACACCTAGTGAAAGTAGGGTTGGGTCACCGGAGGCCAGAGAGACTTCGTTGATTGTACATCCTGATTATCTAGTGCAAGCAACAGAACATATTTCCAAACCGATTTCATTTTCTGAGGTTACTGGTATTATTACTCCTACTAGCTCATTAGCCGAAGAACCTTAAATCTCTGAACCTGAAACTGAAATTGCTGCTACTCCATCTTCAGGATTTGCTTCTCCTGTTTCTAGTGGTCCTAGTTCACCCTGAGTAGAAAATATTATTGTTGATAATCTTCCTTCGGGACTCATTTCCATTGAAGAAATTATAAGTTCAAGTCCGAATGAAGGTATAAGCATCCCTGAAAATCAACCGATTATTGAACTTAGGGAGCGTGAATCTATTTTCTACAGTCCCATTAGAGGTGACGCTTGGTATATTTCGTTGACCAATTTCTTAGAAAATCCAGGTCTCACGTCTTCACCACCTCGATTTCCTTTCCATCCAACACCCAAAGGTTATTATCCTCCCTTGAATATGTCGAGACAGTCATCCTTGTTTACTCAGATGCCAAAAACTTTCTTACATGGCAGTCCTACTGTTCCTCCTGGGTATCAGTCTGTATCTGGTACGTTTTCAGGAGCTTCTCCTCGACCCATTGATTATGTCGTATCTCTTGGTCATAACGGAACTAAATCGTTAAGTGTCGAAGAGATTCTTATGATGTCTGGTACTACTCCTAATCCGCAACCTCAAGGTAGTTCAATACTGTCTGGGGGGTAGCCGCAAGGTACTCCAATACCGCCCGGGGGGCAACCCCAAGGCAATCTGTTACCGCTTGGGGGGTAACCTCAAGGACAGCATGTTCCTACGGAACAATATTTTCCTCAAGGTCAACCCCAGTACCAATATGTACCTCAAAGTTAACCCTAGTATCTGATGCAGGAGCATCAAGACCTTTTTCTCCATCTGTAAATATGGGGTGTGATCATGTTAATTTGTAAATATGGGGTGTGATGATTTTTAATATTTTATTAATTAATTTGAATTAAATAGGAGAAGGTGCGGATTTATGTAAATATCCTTCTATTAATAAAAGGATATGAGGAAATTTAATGAATTGAAGGATTTTAGGGATAAAAACCTATCCTTTAGGGATGTTGAGAGATTTAGGGGTTGTTGAGGATTTTAGGGGATTGAGCATTTAATTTAATGATTTTTAAATAGGAAGGGGTTTGGAGAGAAAAGAGATAGGATAGGAGTGAGGGGTGAGTGTGAGAAGGGAGCAAGGTTCTCCTTGGGAGCCTTAGCAGTTTGTAAAAGGGCCATAGATTCTGCTTATCTGGCCAACACAAGTTTATGTGTACAAGTTGCTGGCGCGCATCTCTGTTTTGTTTCAGGAATTGATTGTTGAAATATTGCCCAAAAGAAACCTACAGTAAATGAATGCGAAACCTGTATGGAATTGATTCAATGGATAACCCTTCCGTGGATTCAAAGAACCTGTGAGTAGCTGTGTATTAACTCCGGCTGTGGTTTTTCCAGTGCTGGTTAGAGGAGAGATTGCTGTGTATTAATTTATATTGGGCAGCGCATGTCATGCATTTTCTTGGAACGATTCCCCAACAGCTGTTTGCTGAAAGCGATGGATACATATACAAACTGGCGGTGGCGCAACTGCTATATATCAATAACTGTGTATTAATACCATTGAAGGATACTGTGTATATGCGTGGACTCCGAGTTCAGGTGAATTTGCTGCTTGCTGAACCCGAGTTCCAGGTGAATTTGCAGAGCGTTGAGGAGCGCGTGAATTCCTACTGTCGTGGAGATTATACTAAGTTTATTTCATATATTATATTAATATAACTCCGCGTTGTTTTCCCCTCTATACAATCAGATACGATGTTAATAGATAGCCATGCTTTATCTATAATTAGAGAGTTATTAACCTCCGCCATGGTGTAATTCCAACGAGTTAAATTCCTGGCGAGCATGGGGATTCCAACGACATGGATCACGATGGGCGATTATTCTGCCTGATATCTGTGCAGTCAAATTGACGGGTTTGACAGAGTTTCAAAGACCAGTAAAGTTAATGGGTTTGACCAGGTATTTGGAGAGCGGTTTTCCATAAAGGAATTATAGTAGATATGTCTGGTCTTGAGGAATGATTGAGTTTACAAAGAAACTTAAGCTTTGGTTGGAAATGGCAGCGGGATTTAAGGTTTCCTCTGCGTGATTGGAGCTCCTTTTCATGTACAAATGGGCTGCATACTTGCCAAGCAGACTTTAGCCCTCGACGAGGTAGAGACTCCACATGAAAAGGCTTCGCATTTGTCTTCTGGGAGAAGGATCCTGGTAGGAGCGGCCTGGAGTGGCTGGGCTGCATCAGTATCAATATACACCTCAAGGTAAATAGTAGCCTCAAGGTCAGTACCAACCCCAAGGTCAGTACCAACCGCAAGGTCAGTAACAGCCTCGAGGTCAATACCAACCTCAGGGTAAATATCAATCTCAAGGTTTTCAACCACCTTCAGGCCAATCATTTGTTCAAGGACCCGGAAATGTACCATATAATTATCAATCTTACACTCAACCTGGTTTTGGTCCTCAATACATTCAACCTATTATGGGTTCATACCCTGGAATGAACGTGGTGTGGGATCAACAGACTCCGCAACCCAGTGTGCAGTTGTCATCTCAATCTGGATAGTCTTTTGTTTCTGGTTCACCCCAGCAACATGTCCAGCCTAATACTCAAAGTGATACACCTGGGGCAACTCAATAGTCTCGGCCTAGTTTGCCTCGAACTCCATCCCAAACATCTACTACAACTGCTGCGGCTTCTGTTCAAGCCACTCCACCCATTTTTGGAGTATCAGCGGCTCCAGTTTCTACTGCTCCTGTATCAACTCCTTAGGCCTCTTTACCCCAGTCTAGACCTACAATCCAAACTCTAGTTTCCATGCCTGTAGGACAACCTGGGCCTAGTACTGTTATCACAAGTCAACCACAATTTACTTATCAACCGTACCAGGGGAAGTACTAGTACGGTCCCGCTGTGAAAAACCCGGCTTATCAGTATCAACCGTACCCTAGGTATACGTATCAACAACCTCAACAACCCCAGTATGGTCTGGTTAGTCCTAGTTTTCCAGGAGGATATAATATCACAAATGCGAATCCGATACCAAGCTATCCTGGATATCCTCCTTCTGGGGTTGGTCTTATGACCCCAAGTTTTCGGGATCCAAACCGTCAATTACCGTTTATAGCAACTTTGGATTTGCCTGACTTGTCGCGCCTTACGAACGATCCCATCAATTATCTTCCGTTTTGGCCGCCAATTTCAAATACGTTGCCCAGTGATATACCAAAGTTTGAGGGGAAGCCAAGAGAAGATCCGTCTAATCATGTGATGATTTACCATATCTGGTGTGCATCGAATTCCATTATAGATGATTCCATTCGTCTTCGTCTTTTTCAACGCACTTTGATTAGCCTTGTAGCCAAGTAGTACATTGAGTTGCCACGAGGCTCCTTTTATAATTTTAATCAATTAGCCACTTCCTTCCTTACTCATTTTCAGCTGCCAGTCCGATATGACAATGGCACGGAATTATTAACTTCGTTAAAGCAGTCAACGTCCACATATATTTCAGATCATATTCATGAGTGGCGACATCGACGCCGTTTAGTGAAAGTTTTTATCCCGGACCAAATTTTGGCAGAATGGTTTGAAAAATCATTATTACCCAAAATAACTGAAGATGTAGCTAACGCAGGAGTAGTTACAGAAGAGCAAGTAATTGCTCAAGCTTAGTACCTTGACTTAGTTTATACGCAGTCAAGTAAGTTACATGAGAAAATCCCTGACCTTCTGAAACAAAATCAAATAGTTGCACCTCCCTCAGGGTCTCATGCCGCTGATGGTATGATTGGTACTATTAATACCAAAAGTAAGAAGAAATCATCCAAGAATTCTTCTCCTATTATAACTTTACCAGATTCCCCTAAGAGAGAGTCTTCACCTGAAATCGCTGTCGATGTTCATGTCGTAGAATCATCCACGACCAAGTCAAAATCTAACGCCAAGAAGAAAGGTAAGAAGAAGAATAAGTAGAACTCAAGGAGAAATCTGATAAACCTGAATCTACTGATGAGAAACGAAAACCTTGATATCCTTGTCTCATCTGCAATGAGGAGTAGTTTACAAGGGATTGTCCGCATCATGCCGAGGTTGCGAAAATTGTCAAAGGTTCGCAAACACCTGCTCTTTTGAAGGATCCTTTTCCAAATCAAAACAGTAAAATGATATGTTCTTCCTCTAGTGCCTCAGTAGAGCCCATAATGACGATGACACGTGTAAGGATTGTGACACGATCGCAAGATTACGGGAGTAAAAGTCCTCTTGGTGGTAAGGAAGCCGAATTTTCTAATTCCAATCCATCAACCTCAACTCCATCTGGTTGAGATCCACTACAAATCAAGAAACCAAATCTCGACTTAGTAATCAAACCGCCCGCGCAGGGTATACTTCGAAAGTCAGCTTTCAATCCACATGCGAGAGCTGCTCAGAACTATAACATTGTTGAAGATTTAGTTGTTTCACCTTCAGCAATGTTGGCTTTGGACATGCTGCAATCATGTCCAGCACAGTGTAAAATGCTACTGTCGGCTATAGGAGCTGTTGATCTTTAGGACTCAAACCTCATAGTCTTCAATTTAGAAAATAGTACACCTCGTCTTCCTCATCAAATGGCTTTCCAGATTTGAGTGTTAGTCAAAAACAGACCTTGTTTTAGGATTGTGATTGATGAGGGAGCTTCCACGTGTATCTTGTCAATACAGTGTTGGAAAACCCTTGGTTCTCCTACACTTAATCAATCCCCGACGATTCTAAAGGCCTTTGATGGCCGGGGGTTTCACCTTATGGAATTTTATAGGACTTACCTATAGGGGTTGAAGGAAAAACCGTTAATCTAGATGTGGAGGTGGTTGACGCCCCACTAGATTACAACCTTCTTTTGGGTCGTAGCTGGTCTTACGCCATGATTTTTGTTGTTTCATCGATCTTTCGGCTTATTAAGTTCCCACATAATGGAAAGATCATAACAATAGATCAGTTAAATTATTTCTCGTCCGACCCATCCTCTGCTGAGAGTATTCAACATGTTGGCAAAACCGTTATCCCTTATAAGGATGTTGGAGTAGGATTAGTTAAAGATTCAGGTTTACTCGAAACTTTTTCATTTCCTCCTCCCAACGTATAGTATCCTTTCGCAACCATTCATATGATTTCTTAAAAATCCATTGTTGTTGACAATCCTTGGATCGTTCCTTTAGACTCCGAGGTGGACTTTCTTGGCGATGCCATGCCTTTAAGTCCCTTTGAAGTTGCTTATCAGGCAGTACAGTCATTTTCCGACTCAAATTCAACCAACCTTGATCTAGTGAGTGAGATTAATGGGAAATCACTTTCAATCTCAACCTCAAACTCAACAACATTTTCAAAAATCGTTCACACTGATGAACAAATTCAGGAATTGTTGTCTGTTGATGCATTACCATGGAAAAATCTTCATCAACGGTCTTCGTTTTTACCTAAGATTGATCATTTTGAAAATGAATTTTCATCCATTTTTACTGCTGAATATGTCAAAGAACCGCAGAATCCATTGAAACATTCTAATTCTGAACAAAATTTAGCCAATATTTCTCGCACGGTTCCTATCGACATTTCAGTCAAACCTGGGATTGTTGAAAACATTCACATAGGTGCGACGTGTTTGCCTGGTCCTATGAGGAAATGCCAGGAATTGATCCTTCAATCGTTGTTCATGAGATCAAAACCTACCCGGATGCTAAACCCGTCCGGCAACGGTTGCATCAAATACACCCACGAAAAGTTGCTGCCATCAAAACCGAAGATGAGAAATTACTTAAAGGAGGTTTCATTTATCCAATTCCTTTAACGGATTGAGTATCGAATATTGTTCCAGTTAATAAAAAACAAGGGACAATAAGAATATGCATCGACTATAGGGATATTAATTGGGCTTGTCCCAAGGACAATTATCCCACGCCCTATATCGATCAAATTATCGATGATTGTGCCAGCAGTCAAATTTTCTCCTTTATGGATGGCTTTTTCGGTTACAATCAAATTAACATTCTACCTGCAGATCAACCAAAAACGGCATTCATCTGTCCATGGGGAACATTTTCTTATTGCAAGTTACCTTTTGGACTGAAGAACGTTGGGGCAACTTTTCAAAGGGCCATGGCTTATGCGTTTCATGACATCAAGCACATTGTGCAGCCCTATCTCGATGATTTACCAGCTCATTCATTACGAAGAGCCGACCATCTCACTCACTTACGAGCCATTTTCATGAGATGTAGTGTTATACGGGAATAGTGTCCACTCGAATACTTCTATTCCCACTAAGATGGGTGGCTATCTTAGAAACAAACAATCAAAGTCTACTACTGATTCCTTTTATGAAAATAGATGAGAGGAGAACCAAGGGGCCAACCTGAGTCTTGTGCTCAATTTCCTCTCCTTCTTGATAGATTTTTGCCACTTCTTCTTTGTCTGCCCAACTTCAAAAGGACCTGTGGAATCACAGCAACATACTACTATGCAAGAAAAAAGGATCTAAATTCATAAATAATGTAGGATCAGATGTGCATTAACCATATACAAGCATATATAAACAAGTACACAAG
>APFE030807951.1:152098-165507 GCA_000404065.3 Pinus taeda
GACTACTCTGGAAATCTAGACAGAGGGATTACCAAACCAATCGCAAAACTGCAGAATACTTTTTACGGTATGGCAGTCAATCTTCCTGAATGATGTGTTCAGTGCATTGCGATCGATAGGGCGGCAGACACGGCTTCCTGAGGATAAAGGATATAGCCTATTGTGGTCTCCCAATATATACTCGACGGTACATGGGAGCACAACTCCATACTGGCAATTGTCGCCTCAAAGAGGAGGAATCACCCAACCTACAATGAAAGCGATAGTTACCAGGTTTTATGACGCCGGAATACGTCTCTGGCATAGACTTCTAAAAGTTGTGCACTAGGTTCCAAAGTGTTTTTATGTTGATTGAATATATTTTACAGTTGATCTTTCTTAAGAATTTTTCCTTTTAGGTTCACCGTGTGATGTAGATATACATTCCTAAAATGCAATCCAAGATGATAAACAATCGTTTAATCTTCTTTTTGCAATGAAAATCCTAGCTACTAAGGAAAGAGAAGCGGGATTCTTTCAACATAGAGCAGAGAGCACACACTAGATGCACTGTCCTAAATCAAAATCAACAAGTAGTCTAAATGCAAATGCACATGCATGTATTTGTTTTCGCTTTCTTAATGTGTGAATGACAAAAAGAATGCCAAGTACAAATCTGAATCATTTCAAGCGACAGTACTAACGATTCTCTCTTCAAAAGACGAAAGGAAGATAATGACGACACTTTTCGATTTTCAATTGAAAACTGGTTTTGACACTTGAAAAACTATTAATTCAAATCAAATACAAGATTAACAGTGTAATCGATCATCAAGAATAGTAGGATTCTTTTCTTTGACTGAAAACGACACTTGCAACAGTTCCAAATTTAAAGACAATAGTTTGATTACGCTACTTCTTTGAAAGGAGAACCATAAATGGCGAACAATACATAAAAAAATTTACAGTTCTTTGTACAATGGAGGCTGAATCATGCAAAGGAAGGGAGTTTCCACAGTGGTATACTGATCACAGACAACAAAACTCCTAAATAAAGCTTAAGAGAGTGGACAAAAGACCAAAATCTGAAAGCAGAAACAACCTTATCTGATCATCGCGCCTGTAACACAGGGAAAGAGCGATGCATCCCACCTACTGCACACAGGAGGTGTGATGCATCTAGATTCCCAAGAGGAGAAGGTGCGATGGTCCAGGGATGAGACTTCAACTTGGTTCTTGGTCACAGTTTGTAGCTTAGTTCAAGGATTTAGGCCGAGCTAATGATAGTCAGTAAATGCAAATCACAGGGGCTGATCTAATGAGGTTACTTGAGCCACCACCAAGGCAATTAGGATGATTGTAAATCAATTGTTCAGTTTATAAACAAAACTCGAAGATAGATTGAAGCAGCATTGATCTACTTTGCACTTGCATAGCAAATGCAGTTCGAAGGCTAGTTGGCTTGAATTCAGGCTCTGTCTGTAGTTTATAAAGCAAACAAATATAGATAAGCAAACAAGCTATTCGCTCCCCATTGGAGTCCCCATTTTTTTATTGGGAAATCTAGTGTCTATGCAGAGCTACTAGTCCCACTAAGATGGGTAGCTATCTTAAAAACAAACAGATTAAAGTTACTTTCGTTTTCCTTTATGAGAAGTAGATAGGAAAGGAGCAAAGAATACCAACCTCGATCTTTCACTTGGTCCCTTGCTTGTTCCCTCTCCCCTCTAACAGATATTTTCCGCTCTTTCCTTGCTTACCACACTTCAAAGAGTACCTGTAAAGTCAAAGCAGCATAATACCTTCAAAGTACAAAGATCTAAAATCATAAACAATATAGGACCAGATATATATTGACCACACAAATGCATATATCATCAAACATACAAGAATGTGGAGGAAAACTTGAATAGCTTTATTGATATAGAGATTAGAAGGGAGGATTACAACCCATTGATCTGACCCAGTGTCATCCTCCCAGCATGAAAGCCCTTCTTCACCTCATGAAAAGCTTAGATCACCCAACACTATGATATTCCACCAGGAAACCAACAACACTTCGTTACAAGATACAAGATTCTAGCCTTTGGATCTTTGGGATGAGGGATCCATATATAGATGATTGTAGGGGGGTGAGTCAGCTTCTGGGATTTTGATTAGTGTCTTCTCTCTGATAGTTCTTGATTCCACTTGGAGATTTATGATCTCTTACTCATCCCTGGGTGAATTCAGAGAGGCAAGTGTCACAGGAGAATTTTCTGGAAGATTCCATGATCATCCACCTTGCAAATTGTCTCTGCCATTGGTCTACTCTCGCCCATTGCACCCTACAGAAGGGATTTTCAGTATGCATTGCTCTTTTTACATGTGGCAGGTGAGATGCATCGCACCCTTTACACTGAGTAGTCTGTATGGTCTAGTTTTGACCAATTCTGAGCAATTTTCCATGGAGAACTTCTGGGAGATGATGTAATCAGCTGACCTTGTTCCTTTAGGGTATGAAACAACACTTTTAAGGACTCATAAGCCCTTGGTTTATGGACATATGTGATTCGGGTTCCAGTGCCCAAATATGTCTATAACAATGATATGATATTGGTTGGGCTAGATCTGATTGTGTACACTTGTTTTATTCTTTAAATGGCATGATCTAGTTTTGTCTGAAGTCTGGAATGGAATCAAACTTATGAGTTAATATTTTCATATCTATACGATGGTTTGTCTCGGTAAAAGAGCATGTACACACAGGTTCTACTCTTCCAAGTAGCGTATATAGAGGAAAAACCTTTTCTTTAGATCTGACTAATCTATCTAATCAGTTCTGTTGTTTTAGTGTTATCTGTCAATGAAGTCTTCTTAGATCTGAATGTAAAACTAAATGCATAAGGAGTTTGTTATATGACTGATTTATTGTATAAGTGAGAAGGGTGATCTCTGCTAGTTCCTGTGTAAATCTCTGTAAATTGATAGTATATGTTCAATATATTGTTGGTTGGTACAGACTTGATTTAGAAGTTTTATGTTTCAGTAGTTTTCAGGATATATGCAGGCTTGATTAAAGGAAATAACGTATACACACATGTTGGGTTCAATAAAGTAGCATATACATTATGATGCATGATTTTTGAGGTTGCATCTCATTCCGAATGATGATGCATGTTTATGGGTTCAACATAATGTTTTGGTGATAGTGATCTAACTGTTCAGATTAATTGATTATTAGTTTATGCAATTTGAAAGTTCTGATGGGTCAAGTATGAAAATTTGATGAAACAAGGCATTCATGTGTATTTTATGTGCCAGGAGCATCCAGTCTAAAAATTTATGTGTCATGGTCCCTCGAAGAAGAGAGAAGGTCATAACCATCTGTAGGTTGGTGCCTACATACTAGTAAACACATTGGCTAGTACAAGAGCTAGGGGGTTTCAACTCCCTTGCAGTAGATGGTGGAAAATGAGAGAAGGTTGTAGCCTTCTGGAGGTGGGTTTCTGCATACTGGTATGAGTCTACACCAGTACAAGATTGTAAACAATTTTTCTTATTATTAAAATAAGGTAGAGACGACAGCAGCAGGTGCGTTTTCTCCTGCATTGGGTTTCCACCTTAAAACTTGGTGTTCATGTGTGTTGATTATCTGTGATTATTTATTATGGTGTTATTGCACTATTTAAGAATTTACTGATGCACCAATTAAATATCAACACATGATAAATTGATTAAATCATAAGTTCTCTAGGTATAAGTTGGTTTCTCTAATAATAGTAGTGTGTATGTGCTAGTTCACTTCACAGAAGTAGTGCATATAAATCTATTTGGGAAGTGAAAAATTATTGAACTGATAATACTGATTAACCCCCCCTCTTAGTTTTATTTCTAGCAATTGGTATCAGAGCAGGTCCTTGAGAAGAAGCTTGATCACTTGAAGGAAGATCTTTCAATATGAATAATCAAGAAGGCATGGGATCTATCAAAACACCAATCTTCAATGGGAGCAACTTGGTATATTGGAAAATCAGAACTAGAGCCTATCTTCAATCGCTTGGAGCCGATGTTTGGGAAATTGTGGAACGAGGATGTCAATTTCCAGCAGCAATACCTACAGACTCTACCGGTAAAAAGTTATACGAACCAATGCCAAAGCTGTCAATACGTTATTGGGAAGTCTATCAAAATCACAATTTGTCAAAGTCATACAACTCAAGACAACCAAAGAGATATGGAATAAAATCATTCAGAGCTATGAAGGAGACTCTCAGGTAAAACATGGTAAGCTTCAAACTCTCAAAATTCAGTATGAAAATCTTAAGATGCATAGTGATGAGAGTGTTGCTATTTACTTTTTATGTATAGATGAGATTGTTAATTGTATGAAGTATCTGGGTGAAGAGATAAAGGAAGCTACTTTAGTTGAGAAAATTTTGAGATATTTGTCTTCTAAATTTGAGTAAAAAATGTCTGCCATAGAATAAAAATAGGATCTTCAAACTATTACTGTGACTCAACTCCATGGAATCCTAACTACCTTTGAAATGAGGAAAGGAGGTCCATCGGATATGAGAGAAGTCGCTTTTAAAGCTCTAGCAAAGAGAAAAGAAAAAGGAAGAGAAAAATGAACTTGGATACATTTCATAAGAAGAAGAGGAGGTAAATTTTGTCAAGATGCTTCAACGTGGGTTTTGGAAGATTTAGAGGTAAGTTACCATTCAAATGTTTTTCCTATGGTAGAGTTGGCCATTATGTTGCCAAATGTCCTCATTAAGATAAATATGAAAAGGGAAAGGAATATGCAACAACAAATAGAAAACATGTTGTCAATAGAAGGAGTTTTATACACATGAAGATAGTGATGGTTTATCTAATAGTGATGAAGATGAAACTGAACAAGATTATAGACTACTCATGGCTTATGACAATGATGATTTTTTTGGATTCCTTATAAGAGTAATACTTTCATGAAGAAATCACAAAACTCAAAATCTTCTTAGAAGAAAAAAATATGATCATAGATACGTTGACACACGAACTCACTAAAAGAGAAAAGCACAATGAAAATCTAGAATGTGAAATTGTGGGTCTAAGAAAAGAACTTGAGAAGACAAAATCTCTTAATCTTAGATTTGTTAAAGAATCTGAAACTTTAAATGAAATCATCAAAGTTCAGTGTTCTCCTCTGATAAATATAGGTCTTGGATATACTGAAGAATCATATCAATCACAGAAGCCGTTAGCTTCCACGAGAAGCTATCTTGATGCATCTAAGACCAGTGAACAATATGGAAATCATCAAAAAAGGCCTAAATTTACTCATCAGGTAAATCATACTAAGTTTACTCCAAGGATGAATATCAGTAGAAGCTTCAACCAATAGGTAAAAATTTCCAAAATATTCTATGATCGCAGAAATTTCTTTAATGGGCAATGTTTTGCTGGGTTGTGTTATATTCTTTCCATGACTAGCCCACGTAGTTAACCGGGGGGTTAGAAGGGGGCAAAGCCCCCCCTTCGTTGCGCCGATTTCGTAGCGGGCGGGGGGGGGGGGGTCACAGCAGGTTTGAGGGGTGCAGGTAATCCCACTCTATGGGGTCCCAAGTAGCACCCCGAAAATTTTTGTTTTTGGAACTGTTGAGGCCTTGAAAATCATTGCATCAACATTGGGAAAAACCACCCGGTCCAGACCTTAAAGGAAGCTCCTTTTCCATTTGGTGTGGTGGCTCCGACCAGATATAATGGGACCAGTTTCCCAATGATTTGTAAATAGGATGAATAAGTGATTGGTTTTCTATTATCTAATGATAATGATGGATGATTTATTCTAAAATGTAGAATCATAAACGACTAATCTATCCCGAAAATTTTCGACTTTAGTGCAACTTTTGATAATTCTTATTCACAAATAGGCATATAGATGACTCCATTTATAAATAAAAACATTACTTCATATGATAATTACTTTGTTCAAGTAGTTGAACAAAGTAATAATTAACACATTATTACACTATTCTTCATATATCATTGACATAAATACGATTGAAAGAATAACATTACTTAAAGATTCAATAGTGATAAGTAAAAGGACTGCTGTTAAAACACATACATATATCAAATGATATCAAGATTGAATAAATGTTGATTCATATAAAAGAATGGAGGAAAGGCATAGATAATAGTACCATATGTAATTTGAATCCCTTCCAATATCAATCGCATTCAGATTCCGTCTTCCAACTTAGAAATACTCTCACAAAAAGAAATAGGGCATATCTCATCAAAGTATTCTTCATCAAAATTTAGAATATAGGTCCAATCCTCATAAAAAATATATATATCGGAAGCACAATAGTGCAACTTCCGATCCAAGTTTTGATGCAAAAATTGAGGACCCTTTCTAAAGACATGAAAGGGTCTATAAATACTATCTAAGTTAACTAACTATGAAATAAAAATGCTATGAGGTGGTATAACCAAATCATGAAAATCTCCTTGAAATAGGCATGCTTGCAGTCAGTAGAATGATTCACTGTTTCAGCCGATCATCCTTTGGTTTGAGCTGGCATATAGCTAGCATTGGTTGCAATTCTGGAGGGTGACTCAGACATGAATGTAGTTGGGCTAAATACATAGCATCATGAATTTCAGGAATCATATAACCGATTGTATCGGTTAAACATTTCAGTGCTTCCTTTTGAATATGCAATTTAACAAGGAAAAACCAAAAGGTGTCCCAAGTTAAACTTTGGATGCCTGTGATTAATCTCTCTTTCTTTTCTAAATCCTATTTGCATGACTTCTCCAATGCTTTAGCTGATGGCAATTTTCCTGGAGTGAATTCTGAAATCAAATTAGACAGATAAAGAGTATCATTAATTAATTCAATCAAATTACCAGTCGTTGATCTACATCTTGAAGTTTCCCTTTCTTCTTTCATCAATTGGGATTGCCATTCTAAGAACGAAATTTCCTTGTGTGATTCTAGAATTCGAGGCAAATTTGTAGCTTTCCCTTCATTGGTTTCTTACTGTTAGTGTCAGTCTTTCTAGCCTTCCTCCAGTGATCAAATATGCTCTTACAAAGTGGTTTCAGAATGTTAAGGTCAAATTTTGTCTTTTCAAAGAATTTTCAAGCAAAATTTGGTCACTAGGCATTAGGGCTAGGGTTTGTTTTCACTCCTTCTAAAGTTGCCCTAGTGTCAATCTATGTCAGTATTCAGCTGAGTCTATCATCATTCATAGGGTTTTGATTATCATCTCAGTGTCTAATGAGTCATCTTACACCTTGTTCATGCTTCAGTTGTGCCTTGGCAAGTTCATTTCCCTCTCCTAGGGTTTTGAAGCCAATTTCTCTTGGACGGTCAAATCATCAGCAAAACTTGTATCCTGATGTTCATACACCTTCCCCTATCCTTAATGTACCTTATCAAGCACCTCCCAACACTCAGATTCCCCAAAATCCTCATTTTTGCACAAACCCTAGTTTCTAGCTACAACTTGGAAATTTTCTAGGTTGGGCCTATGTTTTTCCCTTTTGGACCCCTTCCCCTCACTCAATATCTAAGATACCACTTTCCCCTACTTCCTAACATCCCTCCCTACTCCCAAAAATTTCCCTAAGAATTTAGAAGCCCCCTATCCCCTTCATTTCGCTTCATTTCGACAAACTTCCTTGTTTCACACATCGGGGCAAGTTTCACTCAAATGATGTTTCAGAGCAGTCAAAGATGAATTTTGGAAAACTGAGAAAGGTTTTTGTCCATAAAATGCCAAAGAAGAAAAACCTCTTTCACTTTTTGCACAAGTGTCATTTTTTGAGAGAAATGTCAAGAATACCATCACCTCAGGAGAATCAAAGACACCTCTGAAGTGACCTTGGGAAAATCAAGTTTTCTCCTAGCTTGGTTGGCCAAATGATTTTCTTGATGGGTAAAATGATAACTAGACATGAAGACCTTTCTAACAAGCCCACTTTTGCTCAATTCTGACACCGAGAAGGCCTTCAAACAGATTTGCCAAAGTGCAAGACCTTTTGAGAGGCCTGCGCGACCTTCTGGGCAGTGCGAGACCTTTTGAACGCCCCTCCACAGTGCAAAAATATAACTGGCGCGACCTTCTAGGCGGTGTGAGACCTTTTGAGTGGCCTGTGAGACCCGTTGAGCTGACTTGCTGCAAACTTCAAAACAATTGCCCAATCTTCCTCCAAGTCATCAAATTTGTTCAAGGTAGGCTCTTTACACATTGTTTTGGAGGTTGGTGATGGATGTAAGCCCTCATGATATGATTCTAACCTCAAATCATGCAAGTGAAAGGAAATTAGGTGGCTGCAATGTTAATGAGCAAACTGTGCTAGGCTTTGTGTTGTTTCAAGCTATTTTTCCCTTTGGTTTGTTTCCCTCCTTTCCCTTTCACTCACACTTATAGGTTCATCCCTTTTTCCCATATTATTTTATAAATAAAATGCAAATGCTAGAGGAGGAAAAGGTGCTTGATGAGCTGTGGAGGATTCGTAGTGACCGAGTCCTAAACCGAAGGAGTCCCGGTGATCCATTTCCTGCTGAGCGAGAATCCATGCTCATCCAGGTGAATGCACATTCAGAGAGGCTGTTAGCTAAGGCCAACCAAGAGAAGAAGCTGTTGAGAAACATGAAAAATAACTATTGGGCGAGGATGCATGTTTGCAAGGCCAAAATGAAAATGCTCCAAGGACGGTTGGCCAAAGCACAAAAATGAAAGAAAACACCCGATCCACTCCAAATTTTGGCCAAAGACTCTTTGACTGAGCATGGTACTTGATTGGGGACTCCCAGCCCAAATTTCAAGAAATTTGGAGAAAATTTTGTCATTTGTGAATTTTGTGTGCAATTTACAGGTTTTGGCTTCTCAAAGGGTCTCGCCCCTGGCGAGACCTTTTGTCATCGTAGCTTCGTTTGGAAAAAACTCAGAATTTTTGGATTTGGCATGAAAATTTACACTTGCTCTTCCATTAGTAAGAAATTTCATCAAGTTCTGGGCCTCCAAAAGGTCAAAATGCATGCAAAATTTGACTTTCTGCCCCTTTTTTGAGTTGCAGAAACCAGTTTTGGGAGAATTAAGTTTTGACATGGCAAATGACTTCCAAATTCAAACATTCTAGTTGGGTTGGAAGGTAGACTTGCAGACCTTTCCAACGAGCTATCCTGCACCCAATTTTGATAAAGGGAAGGCCTGCAAACAGAGCTTCAAAAGTGTGAGACCCTTTGAGAAAAGGGGTGCGACCTTTTGAGGAAATTTTGACAGATTTGACCAGTTCAGCCCAGAAAACGCAGTTTGGCTTCAGTTTGACTTTTTGGGGGGAAAGATGATTATCTTTGATGTAATTATGGCAACTCTAAGACACTTTTACTCTTGTTTAACACTTCTAGAAGATTCATTCATGAAAAGGGTAAAAATTAAATGAATGAATTGGTTTCCAAGTTTATAGAAGCAAGTTGTTTTGACTGCCTATTTTGTAGTGCTAAGTTTAGAAGTGGTTGAAACAGCTCCTAGAAGGATGAGCTCGACCCCTAGAGGCAAGGGAAGAGGTTGGCTTGCCTAGATCATGTATTTTCTCAATCATTTTCAAGGGTTGGAAGGTTGGACTCTTGAGAGAGCAGTAGCTCATTGTATTATCTCTTGTATCTCTGCAATTTTTGGCAAGGAAGACCAGGGTTTTGCAGTCATCTTTGGGATTCTTGTGGACTCATGTGTTGATGGTGTGTTTCTTCAGTCATTGTAAGCTTTGTTATTTGTTTCATTTTCCTTCTATACTTCTGCATATTAAACAAATGAAGTGATAAAGTAAGAATTCATGCTTGTCATGCTCTGCTTTTAAGTTTGTTTAATTTTGATGTTTTCTACTGTTTAAAGAGAATTCAAATTCGTTGTTTTCTCTCTTTAGCCTTCTATCTTTCATTCCTGACCACTCACTTCAGTCAAAGACATCAGCACAGCCTCCTACCTCGCCCCAAAGACTCCCCTGCAGAAACTGTGTCCCATCCCCGCAGCCAAATTTGCCCTCTCCTCAACTTGCCACCAAAAGCCCAAAAATTTTAAAATCAATCCTTCTAATCAGTTTACTAGCCTAATATTAGTGTTACCTTATTGGTCATCTCATCCATTGAAGATTTTATATGATAGACCGAAGAGATCCTTCTCCTGCCTCGTAGGGCTAGCTACGAGGCTGAATGGTTTGATGTAGCTTTGAGATTTGCCTTTCTCAGCCTGAGGTGAAATTTCAAACGCTAACATACTGGCGACCATACTGGGGAGAACAAACTTGTTTGTTGATTGATGTGTTTGTTTCATAAGTCTTAGATGGAGTCTGAAGATACGCCAGGTAGCCTTCGAAAACGCTCTTGTTTTACATCAGCGCAAGTAGATAAACGTTGCTTCAGTCAATCTCCGTGAGCTTGTGAACATAGCATTTCATTTGCATTTTACCCCAGTACATGTATCAAGTTCAGATCTGATTGTTGATGGTGGACGACGATCAGACACTTGACAGGCTGAAATCATTCACTTGGCGACTCTAAATCAGTTTTGAGATCAGATCCAAAGACTCCACTGGAGGATGATCCCGACCAGCAGAAACATGAAAGGACAACATGGCAATATTAGGTATTCAAGTTGGAATTTCATCCAAGACATTTTGTTATTTGTCATAAATTATTTCTTCTCTTTTCCCAAGAATGTCAAGATTGCGTTGCAAAGTATACTATGCTTGAGAAGAGATCCTCGGCTTGCAGTTGATTCTTTCCCTTTGAAAAGTGTGAAAACCAAAGATTTGCATGCCTTTGAGCTTGATCAAGATCCTTTTTCCGAATTTTGTGATGATCATCTTCAGATTGATGAACCTCAAAAGACCAAGACTGATTCTATACCTGTTGTACATACCCCTACACCTTGTAAAATTCCAATCGGTATAAACCTCTTGTTTTACCTTCTGTTTTTTCATCTTCCCCAAAAATTTATGTCTATTACTTGCGAGGTTCGACGTGAAAGTAAGAATGTCAAGTTGAGCAACATGTGCAGAATTTGGAGAATTTTCTAGATCTTTTTGAAGTTGATGATGAAGATGTTAGTATAAGGCTTTTTGCTCTTTCTTTGTAAGCCAAAGTGAAGAGTTGGTTCAAAACCCTGCCTGATGCAAGCATCTCAGATTTCGAGCAGTTCGTCAAAGTTTTTCTCGACAGGTGGATGATTGGACAAAACCTTTTCTTGATTGTTGAAGAGTATAACCATCTTAAAAGATTGCCAGGGGAGACAGTACAACAATTTTCATCCAGATTTAACCAAGTTTATTATTCAATCCCAGTTGATATAAGGCCTACTCCTAGATCTGCTCTCTTGCACTATCCGGGTGCCTTTGATCCGGAGATGGAGTTTCAGTTGAGAGAAAGGGATATCGCAACACTTCAAGAGATGCAAAACAGTGCAGTGAATGTAGAGGCGCATCTGCTGATCCGAAGGGCAAGGATGAAGGAAGAAGAGATGAAAAACATAGATTCGGCTGAATCAACATCTCTAGAGGTGAAACTTGATTCTTTGGTAAGTGCAGTGGAAAAGATGATGGAGAAGGTCACCGCAAGGAATGATGATTATGTTCTAGCTCATGGCTCGCTGATTGAAGAAGAACAAGTTGTTGTTCCAAAACATTTTGTTTCTTATCCTAGTTGTCTCATAGCTGATAATGATTGTTTTGTAGATCACCTTGGCGAAGAAAGAACTGTTGATATGACCTGCATGCTTGATGATATGTTTTATACTGATGATTTGCCTCAGTATGATGAGTATAGTGATGATTTGCCTCATTATGATCAGTATGATGATGATTATGTTCTCCAAACAGAAGCTAATCTTACAAACAAATCAGCAGCTAGTTTATGGGAGGAAAAAGTTCATTTTTAGCAGCTTGAATACAATGTTCAGCCATCACATATCAGCTATGAAATTGATGAGAAAGTGCAGAAAATTTTGAAGTAAGTGAAGGATCTTTGCCTCTTTGTTTTGATTCTTTTCAGTTCATTAGAGACAACTTCCATGAAATTAGGAATCAGCTGTCAACAAGTCTTGATCTAGACCATCTTGAAGGCAATAAAAACCTTGTTCAAGACTTCTCATATTCAGATTTGCAACCCCCAAATGCCATTGGTTGTCAAGTTGCAGATGAAGGCATGGAATTTGACATATTTGATCAAATGATACAAGAAGGTTCCCTACCTTTCTGTTTTGAATCATTTCAGTTTTTGAAGGGAAATTTGCATAGTCCATATTTAGTGAAGAATGAGCAGCATGTCGAAAATCATGTAATCACAATGGAACCAATAGAAATGGGATTGCAACAGTCTTTTCAAGTTTTTCATGATCCAATAGCTGATGTTTTGGATGAGGTTTGCAGTCAAAGTCTTTCTCCATTGACTACATGTGAGCTTGAAACATGTGCTGATATGAATTTGATCCGGCAGCCGGTTTCTTTCTCATTTTCAGCAGAGATCTCGTCACAAGGCTCAGATCAAAATTTTCATTCATGGTATGATCAAAAGAGAAGTAATTCATTGGATGAGCTAAGTTCCAGTGTGCTTGAATTTCATGATCCTTATGCAGTGTTTTTGGAGGCGGATAGAGAATTCATATCATTCATTGGATCTGTTTCTAAGTTGTCATGGGAGTTGCCTTTCAGTAGTTCTCTCTTGTTGGTCATAAGTGAGAACTTGTGGAGAATTCAAACAGCAGATGGGATGCTTACTTGGTTGCATTGGTTGTTTCATTTCACTTGATCAGGTGATGAATGAAACTATTAGAGTAGGTTTTGATGAATAAGCTCCACTTTGAGCATCATTTCTAGTTGGTCGATTGTGTTTAAGTATCGAGTCAGTGTTTAGTTGAGTCATGAGTCCTTTGTGAGTCAATTTTTAGTCTTGTTGTTAAGTTAGTTTGAGTCGGTTTTCAGTCATGCATTTCAGCTTGAGTTTTTGACTCCCTTGCCCAATGGCTGAAGGCAGTGATCTGCTCTCCCAGAGGTCTAAGGTTCTTGGCACCTCCAAGGAGCTACCATCCCCATTGGAGCCAATGTTAGTGTTAGTCTTTCCAGCCTTCCTCCAGTGATCAAATATGCTCTTACAAAGTGGTTTCAGAATGTTAAGGTCAAATTTTGTCTTTTCAGAGAGTTTTCAAGCAAAATTTGGTCACTAGGCATTAGGTCTAGGGTTTGTTTTCACTCCTAAAGTTGCCCTAGTGTCAATCTATGTCAGTATTCAGCTGCATCTATCATCATTCATAGGGTTTTGATTATCATCTCAGTGTCTAATGAGTCATCTTACACCTTGTTCATGCTTCAGTTGTGCCTTGGCAAGTTCATTTCCCTCTCCTAGGGTTTTGAAGCCAATTTCTCTTGGACGGTCAAATCATCAGCAAAACTTGTAT
>APFE030807951.1:167582-231552 GCA_000404065.3 Pinus taeda
CGGTGATCCATTGCCTGCTGAGCGAGAATCCATGCTCATCCAGGTGAATGCACATTCGGAGAGGCTGTTGGCTAAGGCCAACGAAGAGAAGAAGCTGTTGAGAAACATGAAAAATCACTATTGGGCGAGGATGCATGTTTGCAAGGCCAAAATGAAAATGCTCCAAGGACGGTTCGCCAAAGCACAAAAACGAAAGAAAACACCCGATCCACTCCAAATTTTGGCCAAAGACTCTTTGACTGAGCATGGTACTTGATTGGAGACTCCCAGCCCAAATTTCAAGAAATTTGGAGAAAATTTTCTCATTTGTGAATTTTTTGTGCAATTTACAGGTTTTGGCTTCTCAAAGGGTCTCGCCCCCGGCGAGACCTTTTGTCATCGTAGCTCTATTTGGCAAAAACTCAACATTTTTGGATTTGGCATGAAAAGTTACACTTGCTCTTCCATTAGTAAGAAATTTCATCAAGTTCTGGGCCTCCAAAAGGTCAAAATGCATGCAAAATTTGACTTTTTGCCCCTTTTTTGAGTTGCAGAAACCAGTTTTGGGAGAATTAAGTTTTGACATGGCAAATGACTTCCAAATTCAAAAATTCTAGTTGGGTTGGAAAGTAGACTTGCAGACCTTTCCAACGAGCTATCCTGAACCCAATTCTGATAACGGGAAGGCCTCCAAATAGAGCTGCAAAAGTGTGAGACCCTTTGAGAAAAGGGGTGCGACCTTTTGAGGAAATTTTTCCAGATTTGACCGGTTCAGCCCAGAAAACGCAGTTTGGCTTCAGTTTGACTTTTTGGGGGGGAAGATGATTATCTTTGATGTAATTATGGCAACTCTAAGACACTTTTACTCTTGTTTAACACTTCTAGAAGATTCATTCATGAAAAGGGTAAAAATTAAATGAATGAATTGGTTTCCAAGTTTATAGAAGCAAGTTGTTTTGACTGCCTATTTTGTAGTGCTAAGTTTAGAAGTGGTTGAAACAGCTCCTAGAAGGATGAGCTCGACCCCTAGAGGCAAGGGAAGAGGTTGGCTTGCCTATATCATGTATTTTCTCTATCATTTTCAGGGGTTGGAAGGTTGGACTCTTGAGAGAGCAGTAGCTCATTGTATTATCTCTTGTATCTCTGCAATTTTTGGCAAGGAAGACCAGGGTTTTGCAGTCATCTTTGGGATTCCTGTGGACTCATGTGTTGATGGTGTGTTTCTTCAGTCATTGTAATCTTTTTTATGTGTTTCATTTTCCTTCTATACTTCTGCATATTAAACAAATGAAGTGATAAAGTAAGAATTCATGCTTGTCATGCTCTGCTTTTAAGTTTGTTTAATTTTGATGTTTTCTACTGTTTAAAGAGAATTCAAATTCATTGTTTTCTCTCTTTAGCCTTCTATCTTTCATTCCTGACCATTCACTTCAGTCAAAGACATCAGCACGGCCTCCTACCTTGCCCCAAAGACTCCCCTGCAGAAACTGTGTCCCATCCCCGCAGCCAAATTTGCCCTCTCCTCAACTTGCCACCAAAAGCCCAAAAATTTTAAAATCAATCCTTCTAATCAATTTACTAGCCTAATATCAGTGTTACCTTATTGGTCATCTCATCCATTGAATATTTTACGAGATAGACCGGAGAGAGCCTTCTCCTGCCTCGTAGGGCTAGCTACGAGGCTGAATGGTTTGATGTAGCTTTGAGATTTTCCTTTCTCAGCCTGAGGTGAAATTTCAAACGCTAACACTTACCATGCAAGAAATTTTGTTAATGTCTCATCGGCCTGCTCCAAATTCTGCCTTGTGTCAATTGATTTGTCAATCATTGATGAAGAAAATTCACAGAGGGGCTCAGCAAGAGAAATATTATGACATAGTAAATTTAACTGTTTAATCAATGCCTTATTGATCTGGAGAGCTTCGAATTTGAACTCTGCTGCTTGAGGAAAACTTTTGAACTTTTCTATTTGTTGTGATAGTTGAGCAATTTGCTCATCTTTCATTTTGCTCAATTGTTCGTTCATTGACTTCAGCTTGGCCAATGCTAAGGATAATTTTTTTTGTTTCTACACTGCACTTTGATCTATCCTCTACTTCTCCTTGAGCAATTGCTCATTTATGATTGTTGTTGCACTGCTAACTGCTATTCTAACTGCTCTATTCTTTGTTGCTTTTCGAATACCTGTGCTTCCAGTGAAACAATTATCTGATTTTTTCTTTGAGTAAATTGCTAACTTCTGATGCTTTATCCATAATAGCTGGCGAGTATGCCCTGGCATATTGAGAGAGTTTTGTAAGGTCTTCGGAAGGATCAATTTCTTCTCTCCATACCACATTATCCATCTCCGTTTGTGCAGGTAAAAGAGAAGATTGATCAGACTTTCTCTTTTTCCTTTATATTTTTACTACAGCCTTATGCTTAGGGCTGTAGAAGACATCTAAAGGTGGTATTTCTTCTACATGTAGGATGATTTCATTAGATGGATTTTCTGGAATTATCTCCATATCTTTCTGAGTGATGGGTGGGCCACTGGTTCCTTCAATTGGAACCGTATTGGTTGCTACCTTGTGACAAGTTGTCACTTCAGGCATGCTGAATCCCTGTAAGGTCTCAATATTGCTTATAATGGAATCGAATTGTTTCCATTCTTTAAGAAGTTTGGGATCAATCTGAGTATCTGTATCCATGAGTTGGCTATCTTTTCCCTATTCCTATTCTCATTGTTGTTCCTATTCCTATTCCCATCCCTATTCGGAGATCTTTTCCACATCAGAAGTTTTATCAGTAACTTTTTGTTCAGCCTAACTAGATGATTGGATTGTAGGAGCTGTGACTAAGAGGTCTAAAGGTAGAGTTTGCAACCTCTGTTCTCTAAGCCTATTAAACACTTCTAGTCCTTCATCTTGATATTTGATTCTAGCCAATGATTTAACCTGAAATAAAGATTCGGCTGAGGAAAATAGATCATTGAAGTCATCCTTTTCATGATCAAACTTTGCAAGTTTGGCTTGTTCAAGAACATTATGGGCAACTTTTCTTGGATCATATTGTTTGTTGGGAATTGTTGCAAGATTCAATATTTGTATTTTTTCTGCCTCCTTTTTTGCATGTTTGTAATCATGAAGAGTGAAAACACCGCATCTTAAAGGGAATATAGGCCACACCTGTTTCTTGGAATTTCTAAGGGTATTGGATGTCCCTTCTACTGTTATTTAATAAGCCAATTCCTGAGCTAACAATTTATTGGGCACATACAAGGGAAGGACATGAGATTTTGTAAGGCTACCAAAAAGCCTTATATAAGTGAATTTTTCCTCCCCAAACCAACTGCCGACTGCTGTCAAATCTGTTTCTACTTTCGGGGATACCCTGGGAGCAAGCTTATCAAAAATGGAGTAATAAATAGGCACAATAAAACCATTGCAGATTTTATACAGATGGTTTTTGTAATTATCCTTCCATAGCTAATCATGATAGATATAGATTGTTTTAGGGTCTACGGGGGTCCATCTCCACCCAAGAAATGGAAATTCAGAATTGAAACAAATAGTATCCATAATGAATGCACTGTAATAGAATGGGGGAATGGTCCTAGTATTTTGATATGCATTTGCTCTGTATTCTAGGATTGTTGTGGCTAGTTTTTCAGATAAAATATTGGCCCAATCCATCACATAGCCATTGATTTCCACCTCCATTAGAGGGACCATTTCTATAGTGAACTTAGTAGAGTCATGTATTCCCCACATCCTACACATCATAGCTCTAGCATAACAGTAAGGAGAAGCCAATGAGTCTACAGAGTACTTACCTGATGATTTGTGCTTGTGCTTCTCGGGAAAATGTCTCCACTACTTAATCGGGGTTGATTTCGACTTGTTTTCTTTTGCAAACGCTTCAAGGAAGGCTTTGTTGTACCATTTTTTAGGCTCAGGTAAGTGATACATTTTCCTTAGTTCATCCGGATGAAATGAGCCGAATACACTCCCGTCATTTGTGCAAAAGGTTTTGTTCATAACTAGAATTTTTTCCACCACCCATCTCATGACGTCAGTATATGGGAGGACTTTAGCTCGCGTGGCTATTCTGTGAAGAAAGGAGCATGCCAACTCTTTAAGAGTTCCTTCAGAGTTATTAGTTGAATCAGTCGTGGCTTCTTCTGATAGTTCTTCAGGCTCTTCAACTCCAATTAGATTATAGATACTTTCCCAGCTAGTGTTTCCTAGTCTGAGACATGTCGTGTCTGATATTAATCCCTTTTTTCTTGGTTCGGGATCTTTGGCTGGCTGAGTTGCTACTACAGGAGCTGCTGCTACGGATTTCTTTGATTTCTTTCCCATTTTGCTTCAGATTTCTATTTTCAGCGGAATTCTGCACAAGCAATTGAAAAACCGTGATACAGAGAAATGCTGCAACAGACCAATATGATAATGAAAAAGAGTTACGTCGATCAGCAGGTGTTAATGGAATATAGTTAAAGGTTGTCGCGGATGAAATCTAAAGAAAAGATCTACCCTTAACTACTTCATTGAATAGTCGTTTAACTTGTCAATCGTGGTAAAGGCAGTTTTAAATTCCCATCATGTCGCTTATATGTCGAATGATTAATTCAAGCATGCCTTAGATTTCTTTGATGGATGATCAGTGATAAATCACAAATTGGTGATCGAGAACGTCAAGGGAAAGGCTTTAACACTTGCTTTCAATATATCCGATCTCTGAAGGTGATACAATGCATACAAACCAATTTAAACATATCTTCGAGATGCATGCCTAATAAATATATCGCAATTGGGAATGGACTCGGGATTTATCGTTTTGTTAATGTGATTTTGCTGATTACCGATTGCAATATGCTTTATCGCATCAGAGGATTTGAGCTTGCCTTCATTTCTGTATTGGCTTGTTGTTGTCATCGTCGATTTTCCGATTGCGATGTGCTTTATCGCATCGGAGGATTTAAGGGGTTCCATTATATTGTGCTTGGCATTTGGCTTCTCCGATCTCTGATTATGATTGCCTTTTCAGATTGGAGAGAATGGATAAGGTTTATTGTGGCTTTGCGTATGTTTCCTTTTCGATATGTGATCTTCCGATCACTTTATCACAATAATGAAGAGTTTTATAATATTTTTTAAAGTCACACTTTCATTTCCATTCAAAAGGCTTTTAAAATGATTTGTTTACCTTAAGCCTTTTAATAAGGCTTTTTTCTTATGATGGGTTAATACCGATTTTATTTATGGACAGATAAATCTTATCTAAGCTGAATTAAAGGGACCCATTTCTTATTGAAATTTTGTGTAAAGTTTTTTTAAGAAATGGGGAGTTGTTGTTTAGCACAACAAGACCCTATATTAGGTTGGGCGGACCTACCTATGGTTTTGTGCATGATTTTTCACACATGGTTTTGGACACGATGGTTTTTGGTCCATGGTTTTGGACGCGATGTTTTTCGGTCCATGGTATTGGATGCTTCAACATGTATAAATATGTATTGTAACATTGAAAGGAACAATAATGAAAAATCAAGCTAGTAGTCCCAATTTTGGGATCCAGGGGAAAATCTATGTGTATATGTGTTTTATGTGTTATTCTCTCGCATTGTTTATTTTCTATGTTTTAGAATTTGTATGCTGGTAATTTTTGTACGGGGTTAAAACCTACATTTGTTATCATAGTTGTTTTGGCTACAAGGGGACACCTTTGTTATTGACGGGTTTCACTCAGGCTTGTGGTAGACCCTGATTAGTGGGAGATCAGCAAGATCGATTCTGGTGGTGAAAGGAGATGGCAAGCAGTGGAAAGATAGAGATCGAGAAATTTAATGGTCAGAGTTTTGAGTTATGGAAACTCAAGATAGAGGATCTGTTGGTGGATAAATATCAGTGGATCGTAGTAGATCTGAGTACTAAACCAATCGGAGTGTCCAATGAAGAATGGAAGAATTTGGATCAGAAGGCAAAGAGCACAATATGATTTTGTGTCTCAGATTCAGTATTGCTGAATGTACCAGGGGAAGCTATGGTGAAGGCTTTGTGGGACAAGTTAGGGACTTTGTACCAATCTAAGTCTCTGGTGAATAAACTGTTCCTTCAGAAAAAGCTATAACCTGAGAATGAAAGATGGAGACTTGGTGACAAAGCATCTGAACACATTTAAAACTGTGGTAGGTCAGTTATTATTTGTTGATATTAAAATTTCAGATGAAGATAAGTGCATCAGTTTGTTGTGTTCTCTACCAAATTCGTGGGATAGTCTGGTTATTGCAATAGGTAGTAATACAACTGCCTTGCAGTTTGATGAAATAGTCTCATCCTTGCTGATGAAGGAGATGAGATGGAGAAATATGGTGAGCCAGAATGGTGATTCCTTGTCTGTACGAGGATGGTCCCAGAACAGAAACAAAAATAAGTCACTGAGTGGGAGATCTAAATCTCTAGGAAAACCTATAATGGTGGTGTGCTGGAAATGCAGAAAGGAAGGGAACTACAAAAGGGACTGTAAATCTAAAGCTCCTAATAAAGGAAAGGGATCTTATGATGCTCATTCTGTAGAGGCGAAAACCACCTCAGATGAAGGTGGGGATGTGTACTTGGCTTCTTCAAGTACACATGTAGATCATGAGGCACGGTTGATTGACTCTGGTGCATCCTTTCACTTCACAACCCATAGAGAGTGGTTCTGCAAGTATGAGAAATATGATGGTTTTGATGCCTTCTTGGGGAATGACAGGAAGGCTAGAATTGTTGGTTGCGGATAAGAAAAGTTGAAGTTGCAAGGTGGAAGGGTTAGAACACTTCCAGGTGTTCTGCATATTCCTGCATTGGCCAGAAATCTGATTTCCATAAGCAAGATGGATGATGTAGGTGTAAAAACAGTGTTCGAGAAGGATACCTACAAATGGTTCAGGGAGCATTGGTATTGATGCGGGGAGTTCAGATTGGAACTATGTACAAGGTGCAGGGTAGCGTTGCTATTGATGGGTGCAACAGTTCTGTGGTTCCTAAAAGTGGAGTAGAAAATCTAGTGGTCTCTGGAGAGAAGAACATGCTGTGGCATCGAAGGCTTCGACATATTGGAGAGAAGGGCCTTCAAATACTCATGGTAAAGGTATCATAGAAGGTGTGAGTAATAGCTCTCTGGATTTTGATTTTTGTGAAAATTGTGTATATTGGAAGCAGAATCAGGTGAGTTTCCCCTATGGTAGTAAGAGGGTGAAACAGATATTAAAGCTTGTGTACAATGATGTGTTTGGACCTGTGAAAGTTCCATCACTAGGAAAGTCTATGTACTATGTATCATTTATAGATGACTTCTCAAGGAATACATGGTTATATTTCCTTAAGAAGAAATTTGAAGTCTTTGACAGGTTTAAAGAATTTAAGGCTTTGGTGGAAAACTAGACAGAGAAGAAGATAAAAGTGCTGAGGACAGATAATGGTGGAGAGTTTTGCAGTAAGGAATTTGAAGAATTCTATAAGAACTGTGGTATAGCATGGTAGAAGACTACTCCATATACACCTCAGCAAAATGGAGTTGCAGAAAGAATGAACAAGGTGTTGATGGAAAGGGAAAGAAGCATGCTCAGTGGTGTCGGGTTAGGACAAGAATTCTAGGTGGAGGCGGTGGAGATTGCATGTTACCTAGTCAACATATCACCTTCATCAGCATTGGAAGAAGAGACTCCACAAGAGGTATGGACTAGTAAGAAACCTTCTCTTTCACATCTGAGGGTATTTGGATGTGATGCATATGTACATGTTTCAAAGGAGAAAATAACCAAGTTGGATAGTAAATCTGAAAAGTGCATCTTTATTGGGTATATGGATGGTTTAAAGGGTTATAAGCTTTGGAACCCAGTAACAAGGAAGGTTGTGTATAGCCGAAATGTGGTGTTCAAAGAGGTGAAAGATGTTATTAAAAATGAAGTCCAACCAAAGGAACCTGAGAAGATAGAGTTTGAGCTAAAGGAGGAAGAATCATACTCTACAGCAGAGGAGGAATCAGAAGATTAAGAGCCACAAACTCCGAGTGTGAGAAGATCAGTTCGAGAAAGAAGGCTGCCAGAAAGGTATAGTCCATCTGTTTTTTGTTCAAAGTTTGTTTTATCTATTACTGATGATGATCCAAAAACTGTGAAGGAAGTAGTAGATTCAGAGGATGCAAAACTCTATAAAGAGGCCATGGTTGATGAAATGGCATCTTTGCACAAAAATGAGGCTTGGGATCTGGTGGAGTTGCTAGTTGGAAGGAAACCCATTGGTAGCAAATGGGTGTTCAAGAAGAAGACAAATGTAGAAGGAAAGGTGGAGAAATACAAAGCTCCGTTGGTAGCAAAATGTCATTCATAAGTGTCGGGAATTGATTTTGGTGATATTTTTTCTCCTATTGCCAAGGTGACTTCTATTAGATTACTTATATCTGTTGCTGTTGCTTTTGATTTTGAGGTAGAACAGATGGATGTGAAGACAACATTTCTTCATGGGAATCTAGAAGAGGAGATCTACATGAAGCAACCTGAAGGTTTTGCGGTGAAGGGTAAGAAAGAACTGGTATGCAAGTTAAAGAAATCTCTATATGGGTTAAAGCAATCACCAAGGATGTGGTATCAAAAATTTGATACATTTATACGGGGACTTGGCTTCACCAGAAGTAAAGAATATCACTGTGTGTATTTTAATTTAATTGGTGATCATGTTATTTATCTAGTATTGTATGTGGATGATATGTTGTTGGTTGGAAATGATAAAGAAATTATCTAGGATTTGAAGACCCATTTGTCCAAATTTGACATGAAAGATCTTGGTGCTGCAAACTATATTTTGGGCATGGAAATTAAAAGATATCGGACAAAGAGGAAACTCTGATTAAACTAGAGGAAGTATGTCGAGACAATATTGCAGAGGTTTAATATGCAGAATAGTAAACCAATGAAGGTTCCTATTCTTGTAGGTGTAAAGTTATCTATTGAACAGTGTCCCAAGACAGAAGAAGAGGAAGAGCACATCTCTCGTATTCCATATAAAAGTGTAGTCGGTATCCTGATGTATGCGATGGTCTGTACTAGACTAGACATTGCACATGCAGTGGGAGTATTGCGCAGATTTATGTCAAAACTAGGGAAGGAGCACTGGATAGTAGTGAAGCGGGTTTTCAAGTATTTGTGTGGGACTGGTTTCTGCTACCAAGGAAGACCAGGATTGGATAGAGTGTTGGACATTTATGGCTTTGTTGATGTAGACTGGGTTGGAGATCTGGATCAGAGAAGATCTACAAGTGGGTATGTGTTTAACCTATTTGGAAGTGTAGTCAATTGGGTGAGTAAGAAATAATCTGTAGTGGCACTGTCAACTATAGAGGCATAATACATGGTAGACACTCATGCAAGCAAGAAAGCAGTTTGGTTGTAGAGATTGTGTTTAAGTATGGGGTTAGTACAGGGAGCTATAAGGATAGACTGTGATAGCCAAAGTGAAATTTTCTTGGCAAATAACCCTGCATATCATTCAAAGACAAAGCACATTGATGTTCAGTATCACTTTGTGAGGGATATTAGAAGACAAATAGGTGTTGCTAGTAAAGGTGGACACTTTGAACAATACTATAGATGCATTGACAAAATCTTTGAGCTCTGAGAACTTCTCCTAGTGTAGAGAAGCAATGGGCATTGCAGGGTTGGATAAATGACTAAGCTCTCTTGTGGCCCCCTGTGGAAAGAAAACAAAAAGTGAGAGAATGTTGGGTTGTGTTATATTCTTTCCATGACTAGCCCACATAGTTAACCAGGGGGTTAGAAAGGGGGCGGAGCCCCTCCTTCATTGTGTTGATTGTGTAGCAAAGGGGGTCACAGGGGTTTTGAGGGGTGCAAGTAACCCCACTCTATGGGGTTCGGGGCAGCGCCTCAGAAAATTTTGTTTTTGGACCCTATATTAGGTTGGGTGGACCTACCTATGGTTTTATGCATGAATTTTTGCACATGGTTTTGGAGGCAATGGTTTTCATTCCATGGTTTTGGATGCGATGGTTTTCAATCCATGGTATTGGATGCTTTGGCATGTATAAATATGTATTGTAACATTGAAAGGAACAATAATGAAAAATCAAGCTGGTAGTTCCAGTTTTCAGATCCAAGGGAAAATCTCTGTGTATATGTGTTTTATGTGTTATGCTCTCACATTATTTATTTTCTGTGTTTTAGAATTCGTATGCACGTAATTTTTGTATGGGGTTAAAACCTACATGTTTTTCATGTCATAAATTTGAGCATAAGGATGCTCAATGTGTTGCTTACAAAACCATCATGACTAGAGAAGCACAAATTCAAATGAGTGTAACATGAATCAAGAAAAGTTCCTATAATAACTTTTCTCCTCTTGAAAATGAAATAGAATGTTCAATTTGTCACAACATTGGTCATGAAGAATCTGAATGCAGGAGAAAATTTCGAACAGCACTTCAAAAGGAGCAAACATCATTAAATCCCAAGATATGGAGAAAGAAGGAATCTCAATCAGAAAGATGTGGCATAGATCTATATGTAGAACGACAAGAAAATCAGTGGTACATCAACAACAGATTCTCCAAACACATCATAGGGGATAAAGAGAAACTTCATTCATATAAGGAGCGTTGTTGTTTGCGGGGTATTGATCATTCACATGGACCCATTTTTCATTCCATTTGTGGTAATTTGATGTTTAAAAAAGGAAAAGAATGTCTCATTTGGAAATGACACTCCAAATGTCGTTAAAGGTAAAGGTTCTATTTTCTTGAAAGAAAAGGTCAAAGCTGGAAATGTCATGTATGTAGATGGTTTAAAGCATAACATGTTGAATGTTAGCCAAATGTGTGATCAAGGAAATGAAGTTGTGTTTCGATCAAACAGATGTGTGGTTCGTGAGCTTGATACAAGAAAGAATGTAATCAAAGGTACAAGAACTCTAAATAATTTATACATACTCAAAGGAGGAAAACAACAATGCTATCTAAGAAAAATAGATGAAAATTGGCTATGGCATAGACGATTAGGACATCTAATATTTTCTTAGATAATAAAAGCATGCAGGCTCAAGGCATGTCATGATCTTCCAGATATCAGCATCCCAGAAAACACCATATGCAAACCATGTCAATTCAGTAAGCAAACCATAGTTCACTTCAGTGAAAAAGAAGGATCAACAAGTAAGCCTCTTAAACTCATCCATACTAATTAATGTGGTCCAACAAGGAAAAAGTCACCTCATGGAGAAGAATACTTTATTTTATTTATTGATGATTTTTCCAGGATGTGTTGGATAGGTCTAATAAAGCATAAGCATGAAGCATTTGAAAATTTTAAAGCCTTCAAAGCTTTAGTTTAAAATGAATCAGATCGAAAAATTAAATGTCTCAGATTTGATTAAGGGGGTGAATTCATTTCATATGAATTCTTTGACTTATATGAACAACATGGAATAAAAAGGAAATTTTCCATTGCAAGACCTCCTCAGCAAAATGGCATGGTGGAAATAATGAACAGAATAATTCAATAAATGGCTCGAGTTATGCTTGACAAATATGGAACTCCTGCAACCTTCTAGGGTGAAATTGCATTTGCTGCCATGATTTTTTTTTTTTTTTTTAACATCATCGGTTGCTATATTATATTTCAAAAAAGAGTGGAGAAGGCTATTCCCCTGAGGTACATAATACGATGCCAAGAAGTATGAGGAGAGTAGGAGTTACAGTAAAAAGCTCCTTGCTCCTGCCTTCTAGGCTTTGAGGTGAAATTTAAACTGAAATAAACCCTTACAAATTGAAACAAAAGAAAACAACTTTTGCAGAACATTTTCAATCTATATTTATATGACCCATTTGCCTCGTTGTTGACTGTTCAGGCTGATCCTTTTCATCTCCATGCAGGGTGTTCTTCTTTTCCATCATGTATCTCAGTATCTCTATGGACTCCTCAGCATGGGTGCATCTGTTTGAAAGTAGTCTGAACTGTTCATGTAAAAATGAAATCCTATGTAGGAACATATTTCTATCAACCTCGTATTTTTCTTTTATATGCCTGCTTCGATTTTCAGTCTTTGCCTCCATGATCATCTACTGACTGTCCATCTTACTGTCCAAAATTATTTGCTGGGCTCTTAGCTGTTCGAGCTCTGCTTGCGATCTGTGATTTGCAATCTGTGACGGATGCGATCTGCAATGTGGCTTGCGATCTGCGACAGATGCAATCCACGATGGATGCGATCTGCGATCAGCGATGGATGTGAGTTGCGATATGTGACTGATGCGATTTGCGATGTGGCTTGAGATCTGCGATGAATGCGATCTACGATCTGCGACAGATGCAAGCTGTGATTTGTGACGGAAGCGAGTTGCGATCTACGACTGATAGGTTGCAGGAGAGTTATATGGTCCCAGACTTGACAGAGGTAGGCCATCTGAGAAACAGGAAGGTTGGGCCACAGGGACCTCACACACAAGCAGGCATGGCATGAAATCAAAAAGGCGGAGCAGGTGATAGAAAGGATGTGGAAAGGGGTGATAAAAGGGGCATAGATAGAGTTCAAGATGGAGATTGAAGAGCGTGGGGGGAGAACCAAAAAGAGATAAGGAGAATCGAGAGAGCGATTTGGAAGTGTAGAGGAGGGATGGCCAGGAGGAAGAAGGACAGTTGGTCCACTGACGAGAGGTGAGGAAGTGATGATTCCAAAAAACGGTCAAATCCCTATGCAGATCTTAGTGACAGGCTGAGTGAGGACAATCTTTGACCAAACTATCATTTCAGATGAGCTGAGGTGTTTATCGGATCTCGGAGGTCTCTTCATCATGGTATATGGTGAAATGATTCCACGCCATTGCAGATAAGGTATCCCAATGGTCTAGCACAAGCTTTGTTGGCTTGACTGTCAGCAATTTTATTGAGCGATCGCAAAATATGATAATAGCCCACATCTTTTATGGTGTGTCATAAGATTTGGCACCGTCTAATAATTTGCTGAAGGAGAGCATTGGGAAGATCCCTGTTCTAGACCATTGCACTAATGACTATCGCCGAGTCTCCCAATATCGTGACAGTGTCTATACCAAGCTTCCCAAGTTGGATAAGACCTTGGTAAAGGGCCAGGGATTCTGATCTGTTATTGGGTGTGTGGCCAAGACCCCACTCGTATGAGAGTATTTTATCCCCATTAGCATTAAAAATAGCTCCTCCCGCCCTTGCTACCCCGGGATTTGATTTTGAGGCCCCATCAAAATAGAGATAATGCCTATTGCTGTTTTTAAGCCAACCTACAAATTCTTCCTCTTTTAGCCTGATCTTCCAGTTAGGAGAAACATTGTTGTTTCTGTTGCTAGTAGTGTTGCCCTTCTAATTGCTGGTGTTTTGGTCTGATAGGTGTCCAATGAAAATGCGTTCTTCTATGCTGAGTTCACTGACATTTACACTTCTCGGATTCTTAACTGAGATGGTCTCAAGGGCAAGACTCCTTGCCTTGGTACAAAGACTTCTAACAGTCGAATCCTTATCCTTAAAAAGCTTCCAATTTCGTGCCAGCCAAATATTCCATAGCATGTTGTGGGGAAGAATATCCCAGACTCTCTTCATTGTGTTATTTTTCCTGTGCTGCCAGGGGTAGTTTTTTTTCCATTTGTAAAGAATTTCTCCTATGGTGTTTTGGGTGTTCCATGGGATTTTATTGTTATGAGATAAATTCCTCCAGCAGTTAATGGCAAAAGGGCATTCAATAAAGAGATGATGCATTGATTCTTCAGCATCTAAGCAGTTAGGACATCGAGAGGGGCCATTGATTCCCCTCTTTTGCAAATTTTCGGCTGTGAGGACTTTCCCTTTGAGGAGGGTCCAAAGAAAAAACTTAATTTTTGGAATTGCCTCGGATTTCCAAAACCACCTTCCAGTGGTTCCAACTTCGCATGGGGAAGCTGATGTTGCAAATGTAATGGTCAGCAACTTGGATGGTGTAAGAGGATCTCAATGGGTCCCAACGAAACCCATCAAGATCGTTCTTTTTGACAGGGGCTATATTGTGCAAATGGGATTGAAGGGCAGAAAGACTTGTGTTAAGGCCATTGGGTGTGGCTGGGAAGGCCCAACCTGATCAAAGAAGGGTGTGAGGATCCCATTGGGAGATCTGGTCTAGGAACGGTGTACCTATTCTTTCAAAAAAGGAAAGGATAGGGTGGACTCCCCCATGTTTGTTTATTGGCTGCTGACCCATGATTCTGTCAGCTCCAATATTGATGCTTGCACCTCCCTTGGGGATTTTAGAAGTATTTTGATCAATTAGTGGAATTTCTCTCTTGCATAATCACCAAATTTTGGAGGAGTCTCTATTGGGAATATCTCGATCAAGAAGCTGATGCCTAGGAAAATTAAGATATTTAATTTCCAGAACTTTTTTCCACCATGTTGGGAGTCCAGTAATGAGTCTCCAGACAATTTTTCCTCCAAAGGCTAAATTGAGAAATTTAGGAGATCTAATTCCAAGACCTCCTCTGTCTTGGGGCTAGATCACCTGCTTCCAATTAATCAAATTGAATTTCTTTTTGCCATTTTTCCCCCCTGCCATAGGAATTGGCGAAGGACGATTTCCATTTTGTTGTGGAAGGAGGCCAGAGCTTGAAGAAGAGAATAATGATATAGGGGAGAGAAGACATACCTGACTTGAGAAGAATGAGGCAACCAGTTGGGTTGAGCCAAATGGATCCCCACTGCTGTACTTTTCTTTTCATTTTGTCGAGTACTATGTCCCAGACTTTTGCTCTCAAAGGTCCAGCACTTACAGGCATGCCCAAGTTAGAGAAGTGAGTCCAATCATACTTGCATGCGACTCCAAAGATGTTGGCGATATTGTGGAGCACCTGTACTGTTGTGTTCCATCCATATATGCAGCTTTTCAAATTATTTAACATTCTGCTAGAGTAGCTCATGTATTTGTCAAGGAGAGTTTTGAAGTGCTTGGCTATTGTAGTGGAGGCCCCTCTAATCAGCAGGGTGTCATTGGCAAATTGTGAATGATTTATGTTCTTGACCGCATCCCCAAATTTTATTCCTGTGATTAAGCCAACCCTCCAGTTGAAGTCCAACACCCTGCTGAAGGATTCAACCATTAGAATGAAGAGATAAGGAGAGAGGGGGCAACCTTGTCGGAGGCCTTTGGAGGATTGGAAAGCTTCTCCAGGTCTGCCATTTACAAGAGGGGAGATCCATGGCCCTGAAATGCAGGCTCGAATGAGGTTGAGAAAGCGGTCATCAAATCACATCTTCTTCAAAGTTGCCAAGAGGAAGGAGTGTCTCACTCTGTCAAATGCATTGGCCAGATAAAGCTTGAGAATAAACCCTTTCTCGTTTCTGGCTTGACTTGAGTGGATGGCTTCTTGCACAAGTAAAATGGAATCATTTATCTGTCTGTTGGCTAAGAATCCCCCTTGATTTTCGGAAATGAAGGAAGGGAGCAAAGGCTTAGGCAAGTAGCAATGATTTTTGTCAAGATTTTATAGGAGGAGTTATAGAGTGATATGGGCTTGAAACGAGCGAAGGAAGATGGCCTGCTTTCTTTGGGGATGAGTACTAGATGAGTGACATTGGTATATCCTCCTATTTTTCCTTTTCGTTGGATCCAATTGAGCATTTTTGTCAAGTCCTTTTTAATAATTCCCCAGAATGCTCGATAAAAGCAAATGGGAAAGCCATCTGGTCCCGGGGCTTTATCAGGTTGAAGAGTCCAGATAGATCTCCTGATTTCCTCCTCATCTATCTCCTTGCTTAAAATTTCATTCATTTCCCTGCTTATCCCTGTTGGGAGATGCTGAAATAAATCTCTATAATCCTCTGCTTCCATTGTTTCAGTTAGCAGGTCACGATAGTGATCTGTAGTAGCTCTTCGAATGGCTTCCTGAGTGCTTTGTCTATCACCTTCAGCATCTAGGATGGAGCTTACATTATTCCTTATCTTTCTGGCTATCGTTTGCTTGTGAAAAAAGGCTGAGTCCTTGTCACCCCCTTGTAACCATAATTGTCTCAACTTGAGCCTCCATTTTTTTTCCTCTTCTTTGTTAACTCGGTATAGCTGTAGGTAGAGTTCATTCTCTTGCTGTTTGTTCTCTTGGAAAAGGCCATTTTCCTCTATTTCTCTTTGAATACTCTCCAAATTGTTCTTAATTTTCTTTTTTACCTTCTCTGGTTCTTGATACTTTGTTTTAGCCCATTCTTTTATGGCTTGTTTTGTTTTCCGTAGTTTTGTTTCCCAAATGAAACTAGGAGAGCCTTCCATGTGTTGGATCCAAGAGCTATAAACAATTCCTGCAACTACTGTTATATCATTCCAAAGAGAACTGTATCTGAATGGGATGGGCCCAAGGGGACTATGATTTTCCAACGTTAGAGTTATTGGGAAGTGGTCGGAGGTAGAGCATGTTAGGATGTTAGCATATCCAATGGAGAAAGTAGAGAGAAGTGTAATATTGATGAGAATTCTGTCTAACCACTCCATGATGTTACCAGCACCCATCCTGTGGTTGTTCCAGGTGTATCTATGGTTTTTTGGAGGGACATCCATAAGATCATGCTCCTGCATGATATTTTCCAACTGTATTCTATATGGATCAGGTGTAAAACTGCCTCCCCGTTTCTCATTGGCGTGGAGGATTAAATTAAAGTCACCTCCTAGAATAATGTTAGTGTTCTCTTCTACATCCAGACTGTCTTTTAGATCATGCCAACAACTATCCTTATCTCTAATGTGGTTTGGCACATAGATGTTGTAGATGATAATGGCTTGCTAATATGCTTTATTTTCCAGAGTTGTTTTGATCCAGTGTTGATTTATTGCTTCCGAAATATAGTTCCAAATATCTTAATTCCAAATTGTTACTATTCCTCCTGAGGCTCCTCTTGCCTCACTAATTCTTCCTCTATATTGTCTCTGCTGCTCAATGACTTTACTCATTTCCTTGTGGTTTTGTTTTGTTTCTTGTAACATAATAATTCCTGGCTTCTCAGAAATGATAAGATCCCTTAGGGCTGCTACCTTAGAGGGGTGCCCAAGTCCCCTGATGTTCCAAGATAATATTTTCATCATTGGATATGTGGTGTGGGGGAGGTGCTCACCCCCCTTGGTCCTTGTTGATTGCTTCTTTGTCATGCTGTCCCAGGATATAAGTTTCTATGGGTGTCTGCATTCCCATTGCTATGTCCTTTTGTGTGTTCTCATCCCTATGCTACTTGGCAAATTTCCTGCCCGGGCCAGGTTTCTTGGAGGGTTCACTAGAACCCCCGTGATCTTTAGATGAGCTTCTGGTAATTCTATTGAGGGGAGGATCAAGGAGAGGCTGAGAGGAAATAATAAGAGGCAATGAGGATTCGATAGAGTCATGGCATTGGCTTTAAGGGAGAGGGAGCTACTGGGGATTAGGGGGGAGAGAACAGAGAAGGGGTTGGATGAGGGAAGGGTCTGGGGACAGGAGAGGGGAGGTGGCTTAGAGGGAGCAGGGGAGGAAGGGGTGGGATGGGCTGCAGAAGAGGTCGAAGGGCATGAATCAAGGGGAGATTTTACTGAAGAGACCATTTTCTTTTTTTTGACCATTTCCCATTGTTCTTCTTGTGATCCATTTTCTACATCAACAAGCTTAGTGCATGTATTGGCAAAGTGGCCATATTCGTGACATACCTTACACTTAAAGGGGATCTACTCATAATCCAGTTGTTGTATGTGGCTCCAGTCATCCACTTTAAGCTTGATGGCTTTTGGGAGGCCTTTGCTGAGGTCCACTTCAATGCAGATCCGCACACCGGCTTTCATATTTTCTTTTGGTTCACTGCGATCAATATATTTTCCGACTGCATTCCCAATAGTGTGAACCAATTCATCTCCCCAGCAATGAAGAGGGAGGTGAGGGAGCTAGACCCAGACCGGGACAACACTAGGAACATCCAGCTCTGGATCGAAATCTGGTGTCCATTTTTTGAGATACAGGCCCCTTGAGTCCATGAAATAAGGCCTATTTCTGAATATTAAATCCTTACCTTCTTTAGTTTCAAAGTGGAAGGTGAAGTACCCTTTCCCGCAGAATCTAATGGAGATTTTCCCTTGTATTTTGTCAGACCAGTTCCTTTCAACCCATCTTTGAATAGTTTTTGGAGATGGCCATAGGTCTGTGAATTGACCTATAAGTCCTCTTTCTGCTAGGGATAGGGCATCCATGCGTGGGAGAACTGGGGGCAGGCTGACCTCCTAAAGAACATCCAACTTTTTGATAAATTTCAAGATTGTTGGTCGGGGGCGCTGTGGGGGCAACGATTTAATTAGTCTTGAAAAAGCCTGTTGAGGATCAATCCCCTCCGGTGGAGCTTCCGGAGGGGCCATGGAAGGTGCCGAAGCTCAATCTCCTCCGCTGTGATCGCCTAGGTCTTGTGCGGCTGCAGCTTGGGCGCGTCTCGTTTTAATCATAAACTAAACTAAAAGGTAGTGGGCTTGGCCCAGTTCAGTTACTACTCGCACGACGAGCTACGACCTTGCTCGGGATTGAACACAAGACCAGTCCATCATGATGAGGCCGACTTTACCACCGTGCCACCCCCACAACCTTCTGCCATGACTATTATTAACAAAGCAAATGTTTAGGTAAATAGAAATCAAATATATGAACTTTGGTATGGTAAGCTTCCTACTATAAAACACTTCAGATTTTTTGGAAGAAAATGTTTCATCAAAAGGACTGGTGAAAAACATGGTAATTTTGAACCTAGAATAGATGAAGGAATTCTTCTTCATTATTCATCTAGAAGTAAACGATACAAAAGTTATAATAAAAGAATTCAGAAAATTGTTGAAATCATTGATGTTGTAATTGATGAAGCATGTAGAAATATAGAAAAAATTAAATCAACAAAGGAATATGACAATGAGGAAGATGGGGAATTCTTCCCCGCATCAAATCAAAATGATATACAAGAAGAAACCAATGAAGCACCAAAAGAACATACAAAAGATAGGGAAAAGACTCCATCCAGGTATGTCTAGATGAATCATCTAGAATCTCAAATTCTAGGAGAAAAAGGGTCTGGAGTACAAACAAGAAGAACTCTTACAGGGACCTTAAGATGTCTAGCATTACTATCCTCCTTGATGGAAACTCACATAGATGATAGTTCATAGTGCAATAGGTTAACATCAAAGAATTACAGATCAGACTCCATAGATTGAAGAAAGAGACTGGTTTAAGAATTATATGCTGGTTCACTTTGTCAAAGCAGCGTATACACGTTGGTTCATAGAAAAAAAGAGTGTATACGTATACACGGACTTTCACAAGAATAAAAGCGTGCATATGTTGGAAACTCAAGGAAATTCAAGAGGAGACAATACTAGGGGTCAAAACCATGGTGTTAGCCCACAATATTGAGTGGAGTAGTGACTATTTGATCCCGTCCAAGAATACCATGGGTCCTAAGTGGTTTTGGTCCGAGGTATTGAGAAAGGCCTAAAACTATATAAGGAGGTGAAGATCATAAGGCCAAGGTGTGCAAGTGAAAATGGTTTCTTAGGAATACTTCTATCTGAAGTATATTTTATGTTGCAAGGGCTTTGTTTGTGATTTGATCTGAAATATTTTGTGAACCTTGAATTCAATGTTGGATCAGGATCGTGAGACCTGAAATGACTTATCATTGAATGATGTGATATTGTTTGGGCTAGATCTGATTTTGTACACCTGTTTTATTCTTTAAATGTCATGATCTGGGTTTTTCTAAAGTCCATAGTAGCAGCGAAGTTATGAGTTGATATTTGCAGATCTATACACTGGTTCATCTCGGTAAAAGCATGTGTAAATGCAGGTTCTACTCTTCCAAGTAGCGTATACAAAGGAAAATCCTTTTATTCAGATATGATTGATCTATCTGATCAATTTTGTTGTTTTACTGCTATCTGTCAATGAAGTCTTCTTCTATCTGAATGTAAAACTGTATGCATAAGGAGTTTGGTATCTAATTGATTGATTATATAAGTGAGAAGGGTGATCTCTACTACTGCCTGTGTAAAGCTTTGTAAATTGATAGTAGATGTTCAATATATTGTTGGATGGTATAGACTTGATTCATAGGTTTTCTGTTTCGGTAGTTTTGAAGCTATACTCAGGTTTTATTAAAGGAAGTAGCATATACACGCAGGTTGGGTTCAGTAAAGTAACATATATTCTGATGCATGATTTTTGAGGTTGCAGCTCCCTTCCATTAGATGCTGGAAAACGAGAGAAGGTTGTAGCCTTCTGTGGGTGGGTGCCTACGTACTGGTATGAGTCTACACCAGTACAAGATTATAAATAGATTTTCTTATTATTAAAAGAAGACAGAGATGATAGCAGCATGTGGTTTTTCTCTCGCATTGGATTTCCACCTTAAATCTTGGTGTTCATGTGTGTTTCTTATGTTTGATTGTTTGTTATGGTTTTACTGCACTATTTAACAAGTTACTGATGCATTGATTAAATATCAACACATGATAAACTGATTAAATCATAAGTTCTCTAGGTATAAGTTGGTTTCTCTAATAACAATAGCGTGTACACACTAGTTCACGTCACAGAAGTAGCATATATAAATCTGTTTGGGAAATGAAAAATTATTGAACTGATAATACTGATTCACCCCTCCTCCCAATATTATTTTCAATAGGGTTCTTACTGACCTTCAGTTTTGAAGATAGCTTCACGAGCATAAATGAAGCACTACTGGATATTAAGGCAATTATCTTTAGAACACCGCAAGAACCTATGGAATGGATCCAACCATATTGGAGCACCTAGCTGCACCATGCGTTGGAATGTTATATTGTGACCACTAAATAGGAGGACGAAGATCAAAGAAATATTAACATTCCAGAGGAAGAAGGGCATCACGAAGTCAAGGGCCCACAAATAGACAACTTGGACATCACCGCGCCATTGAAGGTAAAGCAAGTAAACATTGGTACAGAAGTAGAGCCGAAGTTTGAAAAGATTGAAGATTATTGGGATGGTGCTACTGTGGATAAAGTTATTGAGTTAATTCGCGAATATCATGATCTTTTTCCTACCAAGTTTTCAGATTTGAAGGGCATAGTTGGAGATTTGGGTGTTATTAAAATCACTTCTAAGCTAGATGCAAAGCCTGTTAAACAAGGACCATATCGCCTTAATCCTAAACACAAGGAAAATGTTCACCTAGAGTTGGATAAGATGCTAGAAGTAGGCATCATAGAACCAGTTGAGGAATTCTATTGGGTAAGCCCGATGGTGGTTCAGGAGAAGGAGTAGAAGGGTGAGATAAGGATTTGCGTAGATTCGTGGAAGCTTATTGATGCTTGTGTCCATGATTTTAGTGTCCTATTTTTCTAGTATAGTTTTGTCACTCCTATCAAGGGTTATATATATATGATAGGTTGATCACTTGATTGAGGAATAATGTTTTACATACATAGTTATATTTCCTTTTATGTTTATGTATGACAGATTGATCACTGGATTAGGGAACAATGTTTTATATAGTTATATTTCCTCTTATATGTGGCATCATTGATTATATGTATTAGATTTTTTTGGTTAAGTAAAATGTTATGCATATGTTTTTCTGTTTGTATCTGATTTATGAAGCAGGTGTATGACATGGATGGTGATCTAACATTGAGACACATATACCCATGGATTCTCATGGTTATGAAGAATAGATGATTAATTGTGATTTATGGATGATACATGATTTGTGTGATTATATATGTCTAATATTGTAATAAGCAGGATGTGGTAGGGTACCTGGTCATTTTCCAACAAGGATGTTCAATTATGAATGACTGTCGAAGTCATTTCTTCAAAACCAAAATGACTATGGAAGCCATGCACCATTCTAGGTAAAATGTGATTAAGTTAATTTCATTATGAAATTCATTTGATTCCTTTGATCTATGAGATTGCAACATGTGCGGGTCTTTGAACAAGGCCTTACCAGTGAGCCATCAAATGGGTAAAAGCTCACAATCATTACCATAAGGAGAAACACAAAGTTTCAAAGCATAGTAGATGAGAGGGCATGGAAATTAGGACATGGAGTCTTAAACCAAAGAAAGATAAAGACGTGGAGTCCTGAATATTTAAAAATATCAAGTTGTGGAATCTTGGATCTTTGGAGTAGATCAGGGCATAGAGTCCTCAATCTACTAAGGCACAGAGATGCATGAAATAGGGGTGTAGAATCCTTATTCTCTAGAATAAAAATACCACTCATGGATGAATTTCCTTAAATAAAATTTCATTCTCACAAACCTGAAATGAACTTCTAAATAGAAAGTCATGTTCAGCATCTCAAGCATGACTTTCCAAAAATAGTAAATCACTTTACATAAATTGGTAATCAAGCGAAGTTGGAAGAAAAACGAATTAACTTATCATTAATCAATCGTAATAGTTCAATCTTGATTGAATCCTCAATATAATTAATATTATTATTATCTTTTATGAGACTATGATATTATTATTAAAAAGGAATTACAAGTCACTTTTATCTCCTCAATCAATTCACACATCTCCTTCATGACTCTCGTGGCTCTATGTAACTCTCTCTCTCTCTTTTAAATAATTAATTATATTCTATTTTATGCACTCATCAAAGAATGGCATATTCCTTTTCACTCATTAAAAATATGTCATAAAATATTCCTCTTATGCTCTCTTTAATGCATATGTTACACTCTACTTAACTAAGGCATGCATACCTCTCCTTAATGGCATAAATTACACTCCTCTAAATGGAATCCAATGCATTCAAATTACTCCTCCTTTATGACAAGAATTAGTTTCTTCCCCTATATATGAGTCTCATGTATTCTCACTTGGGGATGATGAGGCCAAGAGTGGAAGAGAATTTAGGAAAATAGTGAGAGGGAGAGATATGGAGAGTAGCCAATTGCTTCCATAATAAATCTCAAATTATTGTTAAAATCCTAAGATCTCTATCTATTGAGGTTGGCCATGAGCGGTATTGACAGGAAGTGAAAATTTGCTTCCTTAGTTTGCCTTTCAAATCTCTCTACTGTTGTCTTTTGGTACTACTTGTGAGTTTTTGTAGCTCGGGGGTTCTAGGGGGAAAAGTTCTTCTTGGCCATGTTTGAGAGGAAAACCGGGTGGTTCACAATGAGTTGGTAAGGATATTGGAGCTGGAGCATACTACTGCTTTTTGAGTTGTATAAATTCATTGCCAGGTATGTTGACAACATTATATTGTGTTTCCTTTTGTAGTTCATTACATGGTTTTGTTTATTTGGTTGTTGACTAAAACTTAGATGTATATCAAATGTTGCACACCAAATGTTGAAGGTATTTTGCAATCACTGTAGTTTATTTTATGTAAAAAAAAAAAATTGTACAGTTCCATTGCAAGTTGATTTACATCATGTCTTAATGGCTGAAGCATTCAGGATGCCATGAGTTTTATGAAAATATGTTAATAGCATAAATTTGATTTTTCCTTCACTTTTACAGTTGTAGATAAGTTTGAACAATATATGTTTGACAAAAGGGATAAATGAGATAGTATGAATTTGTTTTTCATTGCGGTTTTAAATAATTGCATTTTTGGGCATTTATGTTTTGATTTATTTTAACTTCATGGGGTATCTGTACCTTATTTCCATGTCACCACAACTTTTATTTCAAAAAATAGAGTTTCAAAATTTGGTTCTATAATATTCTATATTTTACAGATTTGTTGTTGTTCCCTAGTGGTTTGTCTTGTTGCTTTTTTTTGTAGTTGTGATTTACCTGGTAATCTCTTTTTATGAAATCAACCTGTTATATAAACTTGGAATTATTATTTTAAATTATCAATGGTTAATACAGTGATAGTTTAATAAACTTGTGACTATTTGTTTGATAGTTTAATATCTAGCAGCTTGTTTTGTGATTGCTAATCGTTGTTCAAAATTCTCAATGGTTGTAGCTACATCGTTGTGAGCTATTTGTAAACATTCTTAATATTTATAGTCATTATGTGCCTAAATTTTTGTATATGTAGCAATCAATATGGATGACAGTTCTACTTATTTATTAGGTTCACTTCTTGGCATTACTGACAAAGAAAAATAAATTATGTAATCTTAGATTCATGTTAGTTAATTTTGGTGAAATTGCCTTAAGGGTTATGGTTGTAAGTGTTTGAAAAAATACCTCAATGGTTGTACATTTCATGCTTGCAAACTGTTTGACATAATGCTTCAATGGTTGTAGCTAATTACATCTACGAATTGTCTATAAAAATGACTAAGTAAATTTAGGATTTGCAACCAAGGTGTTTCTGGAAATATCTCATAGAATAAGCATGATGATTCCATTGAATTAAAAATTCATGGAAGGAAAATTTGTTAGGTGAAAGGTTGTAACTGTTATCTCACATATGAATTCATAATAATTGGAAACCACTCCTTTAGAAGTTGAATTATCTTGTTTTTCTTCCCTTTGTTTGACCAAAGAATTCATAAACATATTATCTGGAACAAAATCAAATTAGTTACTCTTAAACACTCTTAATTGCAATAGAATGAAAAATTAGCTTATTGGAAATTATGGTTTGTAAAGATTGATATTATTTATACCACTAAAGACTCTATCATTTAAATGTGATCTTAAGACTTATGGTTGTAAGTTTTGAATCTTGAAGAACCATGACCCTGTAGCCTTAACGAGAAGTTTAATATTAAAATGGGTTAGTTAGTTAGTAGAAATCTGTATGTAGTGTAAAGAATATGAATAAAAATAAAAACAAAAATATAACTTTTATGTCTTAAAAATTTAAACTTAAATCACATTTTGAGTTAGCCTTAGTATAATATTGATGGTTGGTAAGGTGGGACCTTACATATGGTATCAGAGCCAAGTTAAAACTCGAGGACCTAGGGCTTTCCTGCTAATATTTATTTACTTACCTAAATTTTTCCTTGGTCAGGTTAAGTAATCATGGAAAGAACATCAAGGAGGAAGAAGGAAGTCTCATCTCCACCTCCCCAAGATAAAGAATCTAAGAAAATATCCACCAGGGAAGTAAGGGATACGATGTTATCTTTCCAAAAGATGATGGAAATCTTGATTAGTAGGGTTGGGGGAAATCCTTCAGTGCCTAGTTGTTCATCTCAATTAGAGAGGCAAGAAATACCATTTGATGGAGATGTACATAGAGAGTTGGAAAAATTTAAGCTTCCTATCTTTAAGGGTACCACAGAAGGGGAGGTAGCAGAAGCTTGGTTGGAAAACATGTGTCTATGTTTTGAGTTGTGGAATTATTCTAGCAACCAAAAGGCAAAGTTGGCTACATACCAACTTAAGGAGAGTGCACTATTATGGTGGAGGAACTTAGAATCCCAATTGGGATACTCCATATCTACCTTGACATGGGAATTATTTGAAGAGGAATTTCGAGCAAAGTACCTTTCTACTGAATACTTGGAGAGGAAATTGAATGAGTTCCATGATCTTAAGTAAGGAACTAAGATAATCCTTGAATATGAAGCACGATTCATGAAGTTTCTTAGATATGTTACCCATCTAAATACTGAAGCCCTCAAGGTAAACATGTTTTTATATGGATTGAATCCTATTATAAAGGAAAAGGTGTGGATTTTGAGGCCTACTACGTTGCATGAGGTAGTGCAACAAGCAATTATAGCTGAGGAAGAATTATTGGGGAACAAAGGGGGAATAAAACCCCAAATATATCATTCCATGGGAAACCTCCTCGAAGGGGAGGCCAATATGTAAGGCATAAGTTAGGTGGTTCACATCACCAGGGATTTCAAAAGAATCATACTTTTAAGAACCAAAGAAATAACCCAAGGCAACATCCTCAACAAAGAAATTCTCACACTCAAGAATCACCTAATAAAAGGGTCAAATTTATAAAAATTTCTCCCACTAATGGATATTGGACTTGTGGATGACCTCATTATGTGCGATATTTCCCTGAAAAGAAGAATGAAGCACAATCAGAGAAGGAATAAGTCATTGTTAGAGATATGGGCAGAGCCCATAGGATTCATGCAGTTGTGCAAAATTGCCAGGTCGAGCATCAGTCTACAGTGCTTGAAGCATCAGGTAAGCTAAATGGTATGGTTGTTACTATTTTGATTGATCCTAGTGCAACTAAAAGTTTTATTTCTCCTAATGATTTATTGAAATGTAAATTGGTGGTGATAGAGAAAAATGATTTTGATTGGGTTCAGATGGCCTTAGGATGATCTCAAAAGGTTGAATGCTTAGTGCAAGAGTGCCCTTTAGACTTGGGAGTGTGTGTCACAAATGTGAATCTTTATGTGATGTCACTTGGTCACTATGATGTGATAATTGGGATATTTTCTTGAAGCCCACTGGGTTGTGCTTAGCTATCGAAGCAAAAACCTTCATTTTTTGAGTGATGAGGGCCAATCTATGGTTATCCATGGGGAAAGGAGATCTGTTTCTTTAAGACTTATCTCATTCTTGCAGATGAAGAGAAGTCTTAGGAAAAGATGTCAAATGTATGCTATAATGACTTTAAATGAGGGAGAGATTTCATCCTTTGAACAATATCCTTTCCTTTCAGAATTTTCTGATGTCTTTCTAGAGGAGTTGCCTAGTTTACCTCCAAAGTGGGAGATTGACTTCTCCATAGAGCTAAAGCCTGGTACCGAACCTATATCCAAAGCTCCCTACCGAATGTCTATTGTTTAACTTCATGAGTTGCAAGTGAAACTTCAAGAGTTATTGGATAGGGTTATGATTAGACCTAGTGTTTCACCTTGGGGAGCTCTAGTGATATTTGTAAAGAAGAAGGATGGATCCCTTCAGCTCTCTGTTGACTACAAAAAATTGAATCAAGTAACTAGTAGAAATCAATATCCTTTGCCTCACATTGATGATCTAATTGATCAAGTGAAGGGATTCATTGTATTCTCCAAGATCGATCTTTGATCTAGATATCATCAGCTCAGAGTTAAAGAAGAAGATATTTCCAAAACTACTTTTCGAACTCGTTTTGGTCATTATGAGTTCATGGTTGTTCCTTTTGGGTTATTTAATGCCCCATGACTGTTTATGAGTCTGATGAATGGTGTATTTAGGAATTACTTGGACAAATTTGTACAAGTGTTCCTCGATGACATCCTAATCTATTCAAAGTCACCAGAAGAGCATGAGCAACACCTGAGATGGGCGTTATAATGCTTAAGAGAAAATAAACTTTATGAAAAAATGTCCAAATGTTCTTTTTCCCAATCAAAAATAAATTATCTTGGACACATTATCTCCAGTGAAGGCATTGCTATTGACTCAACAAAGATCAATGGAATTTCAGAATGGCAAACACCCTCTAATGTGCATGAAGTGCATAGATTCATGGGTATGGCAGGATACTATTAGAGATTTGTGGAGGGGTTTCCAAAAATATCTAGCCCTATCACTTCATTTCTTAGGAAGGGAGTACGATTCAATTGGACAAATGAGTGTGAGCAATAATTTTCCAAACTCAAACAATGTTTGACTACAACTCTGATACTTAAGGTTCCAAATATGGATAGACCATACATAGTATGTACCAATGCATCAAAATATGGATTAGGTGCGGTATTATCACAAGATGGTAAGGTGATTTCATATGCCTCTAGGAAGTTAAGGACGCATGAGGAAAACTATGCAACCCATGATCTAGAACTAGCAGCTATAGTTCATGCCTTACAACTTTGGCGACATTATCTGGTGGGAAATAAATTTGAATTGAAAATAGATTATAGAGGTTTGCAACATATATTTACTCAAAGTGATATAAATGCTAGGCAAAGAAGGTGGTTAGAACTCCTAAGTGAATATGATTTTGACATAACTTACATCAAGGATTCATTGAATAAAGTAGTCGATGCACTCAGTCGAACACCAAAAATATTTTCAATAATTCCATTGAATATTGATTTACGGGAGCACATATTGAGGGCACAAGATGTAGATGAATGGTGCAAGGAACTTAAAGTTTCTCCTTCTAGGGAGGGGGCTAAGAAAAATAAGGTAGAAGGGTATTCTTGTGATGATGACGGTATGGTGAGATTCATGCAAAAGATTATAATTCTAGATCAAGATGGGCTTCGTGAGTTCATTTTGAAAGAAGCTCACTGTGCAACATATATGGCTCACCCAGGAGTCCAGAAGATGTATGTTGATTTAGAGAAAATTTTCTTTTGGGTAGCCATGAAGAAGGATGTAGCAAATTTTGTGGCAAAATGTTTGGAATGTCAGCTAGTTAAAGTAGAGCATAGTCATCCAACAGGATTGTTGCAGCCACATAACATTCCTGAGTCCAAATGGGAAGAAATATCTATGGACTTTATTGTTGAATTACTTGAAGCAACCAAAAGGCATAACTCCATTTTGGTGGTGGTAGATAAACTTACCAAGAGTGCCCATTTTATACCCGTTAGAGATACTTACAAAGCATTTGAAATAGCAAAAGTATTTATCAAGGAGGTGGTTAGACTTCATGGTTTTCCTAAGAAAATCATATCAAATAGGGCCTCTATATTTACAAGAATATTTTGGACTAGTTTCCAGGAAACCCTTCAGATGCAATTAAATTTCAGTACAGCTTATCATCCGAAGAATGATGGCCAAACTGAAAGAGTAGATCAAGTGTTAGAGGACATGATTAGAATGTACATAATGGATCAACAATCTAAGTGGGAAGATTATCTTCCTCTAGTGGAGTTTTCTTACAATAATAGTTATCACTGCTCCCTTGGTATGGCACCTTATGAGTTATTGTATGGAAGACCATGCAGAACACCTTTAAGTTGGGATAAATTAGAGGACAGAATCTCAGTAGGTCCTAAAATTCTTCAAGAAATGGAATAACAAGTGTGTCTTATAAGGTAAAGATTAAAGCAGACACATGATATACACAAGAGCTATGTTGATATGAATAAAGTGGATCGTAGTTTTAAAGAAGGGGAATTTGTTTTTCTTCGAGTAAAACCTCAGAAAAGCTCTATTAGGTTTGGGAAAGGATCTAAACTCTCTCCTCAATTTGTTGGGCCTTTTGAGATCATCGAAAGAGTTGGACCTATGGCATATCGTTTTTATTTACCACCAGTTTTTCATCGTATGCATGATTTATTTCATATTTCGGTACTACGTAACTATGTTCATGATCCTTCTCACATTTTAGATTGGCATCAATTACAGGTAACGAATGAAGGAACTCGTAAGGTAGAGCCAGTTTTCATTTTGGACCATCGCACTCGACAACTCAGACGTTGCATGGTGGACCAAGTAAAGGTCCAATGGGACTCGTACAACCCTAGTTTTGCCACTTGGGAAGATGCATCTTCTATGTGTCTTGAGTTTCATTTTTTGTTTAGTTAAAATTTGGGCCAAGTTTACTCCAGGTGGAGTATGTAGTGTCCTATTTTTCAAGTATAGTTTTGTCACTCCTATCAAGGGTTATATATATATGATAGGTTGATCACTTGATTGAGGAATAATGTTTTACATACATAGTTATATTTCTTTTTATGTTTATGTATGACATATTGATCATCGAATTGGGGAACAATGTTTCATATAGTTATATTTCCTCTTATATGTGGCATCATTGATTATCTGTATTAGATGGTTTTGGTTAAGTAAAATGCTATACATATGTTTTTCTGTTTGTAACTAATATATGAAGTAGGTGTATGACATGGATGGCGATCCAAGATTGAGACACATATACCCATGGATTCTCATTGTTATGCAGAATAGATGGTTAATTATGATTTATGGATGATACATGATTTGTGCGATTATATATGTCTAATATTGTACTAAGCAGGATGTGGTAGGGTTCCTGGTCATTTTCAAACAAGGATATTCAATTATGAATGACTGTGGAATCCATGCACCATTCTCAATAAAATGTGATTAAGTTAATTTCATTATGAAATTCATTTGATTCCTTTGATCTATGAGATTGTAATGTGTGTAGGTCTTTGAACAAGGCCTTACCAGTGAACCATCAGATGGGTAAAAGCTCACAATCAGTACCATAAGGAGAAATGCAAAGTTTCAAAGCATAGTAGATAAGAGGGCATGGAAGTTAGGGTGTTGAGTCCTAAACCCAAGAAAGATAAATATGTGGAGTCTTGTATATTTAGGGCGCGGAGTCCTGAACATTTAAAAAGATCAAGTTGTGGAATCTTGGATCTTTGGAGTAGATCAGAGCATGGAGTCCTTAATCTACTAAGGCACGGAGATGCATGAAATAAGGGTGTGGAATCCCTATTCTCCAGAATAAGAATACTACTCATGGATGAATTTCCTTAAATAAAATTTCATTCTCACAATTCTGGAATGACTTTCTAAAAATAGAAAGTCATATCCAGTATCTCAAGCACGACTTTCCAAAAATAGTAAATCACTTTACATAAATTGGTAATCAAGCGGAGTTGGAGGAAAAATGAATTAACTTATCATTAATCAATCATAGTAGTTCAATATTGATTGAATCCTCAATATTATTAATATTATTATTATCTTTTACGAGACTATGATATTATTATTAAAAAGGAATTACAAGTCAATTTTATCTCCTCAATCAATTCACACATCACCTTCATGGCTCTCATGGCTCTATGTAACTCTCTCTTTCTCTCTCTTTTAAATAATTAATTATTCTCTATTTTATGCACTCATCAAAGAATGACATATTCCTTTTCACTCATTAAAAATATGTCATAAAATATTCCTCTTACACTTTCTTTAATGCATATGTGACACTCTCCTTAACTAAGGCATGCATACTTCTCCTTAATGGCATAAGTTACACTCCTCTAAATGGAATCTAATGCATGCACATTACTCCTCCTTTATGACAAGAATTGGTTTCTCCTCCTATATATGAGTCTCATGTATTCTCACTTGGGGATGATGAGGCCAAGAGTGGAAGAGACTTGAGGAAAATAGTGAGAGGGAGAGATATGGAAAGTAGCCAATTGCTTCCATAATAAATATGAAATTATTGTTAAAATCCTAAGATCTCTAGCTATTGAGGTTGGCCATGAGTGGTATTGAGAGGAAGTGAAAATTTGTTTCCTTAGTTTGCCTTGCAAATCTCTCCACTGTTTTCTTTTGGTACTACTTGTGATCTTTTGCAGCCTGGGGGTTCTAGGGGGAGAAGTTCTTCCTGGATATGGTTGGGAGGAAAACCGGGTGGTTCACAATAAGTTGGTAAGGATATTAGAGCTAGAGAATACTCTCATTGGAGCTGGAGCATACTCCCATTTTTTGAGTTGTATAAATTCACTGCCAGGTATGTTGAAAACATTATATTGTGTTTCTTTTTGTAGTTCATTACATGGTTTTGCTTATTTGGTTGTTGGCTAAAACTTAGATGTATATCAAATGCTAGACACTAAATGTTGAAGGAATTTTGCAATAACTGTAGTTTATTTTACATAATTTTTTTTTTGTACAGTTTCATTACAAGTTGATTTACATCATGAGCATTCAGGTTGCCATGAGTTTTATGAAAACATGTTAATAGCATAAATTTGGTTTTTCCTTCTCTTTTAACAGTTGTAGATAAGTTTTCATAGTATATGTTTGACAAAAGGGATAAATGAGATAGTATGAATTTGTTTTTGGTTGTAGTTTCAAATAATCGCATTTCTGGGCATTTCTGTTTCAATTTATTTTAACTTCAAGGGGTATCTGTACCTAATGGCCAAGTTGCCCCAACTTTAATTTCAAAAAACAAATTTTTAGAATCTGGTTCTGTAATGTTCTATATTTTACAGATTTGCTACTGCTGCTTGGTGGTTTTTCTTGCTGCTTTTTTTTGTAGCTTTGATTTACCTGGTAATATCTTTTTATGAAATCAGTGAGTTATATAAACTTGGAATTATTATTTTAAAGTGTCAATGGTTAATTCATTGGTAGTTTAATAAACTTGTGACTACTTGTTTGCTAGTTTAATAGCTAGCATCTTGTTTTGTGACTGCTAACCGTTGTTCAAAATTCCCAATGGTTGTAGCTACATCGTTGCGAGCTATTTGTAAAAGTTCTTAAATATTTATAATCATTATGTGCCTAAATTTTTGTATATGCAACATTCAAGATGGGTGACAGTTCTACTTATGTATTAGGTTCACTTCTTGGCATTACCGACAAATATAAATAGATTATGTAATCTTAGATTCATGTTAGTTAATTTTGGTGAAATTGCTATGGGGTAAAATGCACAGTGTATGGATAATGAAGATACCCTCAAAGGTCTTTCCAGGACCTTCGACAAACTGTAAGATTATCTGCAACTGTCACAAAGTTATATGCATGTTCATAAACAATAATCAACTATCAAAGTAGGAGAAGAAAATTACCTCAAGCCTCTGTGTAGATTTGTTGGAGAGTGCAATGCAGCTAGGTGGAAGTCCCCTGAGCTGGCTCTAGATCAAGTCCTACACAAAGAAGAGACAAGTGTAATCATAGCATACAACTATGATAACTAATACATGAATACATAAAAGAGAATGTAGTTACATATAACTAAGCTACTCATGCAAACAAGTATCAGATAAACAACTTAATGAATGATAGTACCAAAACCATAGAGTAGATAGTACAACTACAGTTCTGTATTAATACTGGAAGAGTGATTACAACCATCTATTCCATCAGCCTCCCTTTGCCCCTCCAGCTTCTCTCTCTCTCCCTTCTTGCTCACTTCTTATTACTTGAGGCAATGCTCAACAGTCAAGTATGCTATCCTTTCAAATGCTCTGACCCCTATCACAATAGCCCTAGCTTTGCTTATGTAGCAATTGAGTTAGGGTTGCCAAGTTCCTCCTTCAGTTCACTAGGGAAAAAGTAATGAACTTGCCATGCTTTTCAACTCTTTCCCATTTGCTTCCTTCTTTCAAATTAGAATTCCTCCAAATAGGTTGATTTTGGATGTTTCCTTGCTTTTCTTGAGTAATTTTAGGAACAAATATCTAGATATTTATAAGTCAATTCGTTCCTTTGACCCTTGGAACTTCACCAAGTTTCACTAACGCTGTCCCCTTACTAGAAACTTGAGTTAGTAGGGTCACTAACGCACCCTTAGGCTTGCAAACAAACTTTATAAAGCAGGTTATTAGTGTACAACCAGCGTTAGTGTGGAATCAAGGCCTGTAATTGTGGTCTTTGCTTCAGCTATCATGTCTTTCCCCTCTAAGTTGATGAGGAGGTCAGTTTGTTGTTTAACAGATGCCCCCTAAAGTATGAGATCAGAGGCTACGACGATGGCCGAAATACTTTACTTTAACTGTAATTTTCCTTCAAAAAGAGAGAGAGGATCAAAGCTTCGGGCGACAAGGGAAACCTGATACAACACATATATATAAACTGCTAAAATCTTGTCATGAGTTGGGCATTCCATGCTCAGTAGCTATGTCAGAGTGATTTTTCTCTTAAAGAGATATGACGATACTGGCCACTAATAAGCACAATGCGGATCTGGTGTCATAATAGGATCATCATGATACGCTGTCTCCAAAAAATAATATCCACAACTTGGGAGAGGAAACAAGGCTGAATGATGAAAGCCTCTACCCAAGGTCTTGATTTCTACTTCACTGAACAACATAGATCGATACATGTGAATATATGCCTTGACGTTGAACATGCACGAAATCATCTAATTACCAGTCAATAGTGGAGACCGTTAACAAATGTGAGGAAGGCCGCCGATAATGGTGATGGTCGCCAAGATGCATAGTACAATCTAATGAGTGTGAAAGATGTCTTTGTCATCGAACACTCGTAGAATCGCTTAACTAGGAGCAAATAATGAGAACCCCTGATCAAACACAAGGCAACCTACCACTAATGTCTACAAGTACCAAGGCACTGAATGTGTTTCTGGGTTATCTTCCTAGATAGAGTGTTGAGGTTGATAGGAAGAAACCTATCGAAAGGTAGGCAATAATGTGTCCTACATCAATTGACACGAAACAGGACAAGAATGATTTTGTTTTTTGATGAATCTTTTGAGCATTTTGGTCTAAACAGTAGAGGGCATGATGGAAGGATATGCTTGACAGGTTGATGGAGGAAACAAAAGCTTAACCCTTGAAACATAGAAGGCATGAAAAAGGTTTTAACCAAATAGCAGTAGACTCATGAATACCAAAGAGTGTTAGGATATAGAGATGCAATCATTAGGGTATATAGGCTAAACTCATAGGATGGTGGGGTTCATATTGAGAGGTCATTACAAGGAAGGTTTATCTGAGGGAGTGCCATGTTCAAGGGAATGGCTGCTACCAAACCACACTTTCTAATATGGAATACAGTTATATTGTCCACTTTCCCCGTCTGATTAATTTAGCGAGTCCAGATGGGTAAACTTGTCAACCTTTTCATATTTTAAGAGTCTGAAAATGATCACAAAAAGAGCTACTCTATGCCCTATCTAATTAGTTTAATGAGTCCAAACAGGGAAACTCATCGATCTTTTCATTTTTAAAGAGTCTGAAAAGGACCGCAAAAAGAGTGATTCTATACCTTGTCTGTGTAATTTAAAGAGTCCAAAATAGACAACTCGGTGGTCTTTTCATATTTAGAGAGTCTGAAAAGATTGTAAAGAGCAACTCCATGGTGGTCCCTTTGTCATAGTTGTTAAGCGGGTGTGACAAAAGGTTAATAATATACCCAGATCAGTTACTTTTCCATCAGTTAATCTATTGAATCCGGATAAAGAAAAGCATATGTTCAATAGATGTCGACCTCATTTTGTTACGAGTACAAGGAGATGGACTAAACTCATTTTTCATCGTGAATTTTTAATGAGTCACATGACAACAAACTCAATACCTTCATTTAAATTTTAACGATTCAAATGAAGAAAACTCAAGGTATCTTTTTTAGTTTAGTGAGCGAGGAAAAAGAGGAAAAGAACTTCTCATTCCTCCTTTGTAGATTTTAACAAGCTCGAAGGAGGGGAAAAACTTGGGGATTTTTTCGATTTAAGAGCGAGAAATAGTCCCAAAAAAGCAAATGCTCTTGTTGTTGCCGTATATTTTTAACAATCCCTTTGACAAAAACTCGAGATTTTTCAGTTTAACAAGTGAGAAACGTACCTAAAAGAATGCTCAGGTCATCTTTATAAAGTTTAATGAGTCTAAAGACAAAACTCGGGACTTTTTCAGTTTAACGAGTGAGAAAAAAGCGCCTAAAAAGAATGCTCCATTGGTCTTTTTTAGTTTAATGAGCTAGAAAAAGATCGAAAAAGAGTTTCTCAGACCATCGTCATATATTTTTAATGAGCACAACGATGAAAAACTCAGAGATGTCTCTATTTTCTAAAGAGAAAAAAAAATATCTCAAAAATATCTCTATCAGAATTGCATGAAATTACAAAGCATATGTCGAGTTCAATACTACGCATAATACTTTTTTAGATAGAGTCCATTTATGGGCTCCCTGAGCGAGACTCCTTCCCAGTCTTGTAGTTCATATGCCCCTTTTGAGAGGACTTCTTGACGATATAGGGACCTAGCCATAAGGGTTGAAGTGGTCCTGCCCCAACAAATCATGTTTCTAATCATAGAGTAAAACAAGGTCACCCTCTTGGTAAGAACACAGCTTAACCTTTTCTTCATATTGGGATTTGACTCGACGCTTATGAGCCTAGAGTGCCAAATTGGCATCTCGATGGGTTTCGTCCAACTGATTAGGATATAGTAAGAGTTCTTCTTTGGTAGTAGTGCCGAACAAGAGTTGAACGACTATTTGCAGGGAAGGAATTTGACACTCAATGGGCAGCACTGCTTCCAAGCCATACACCAATTGAAAAGTAGTAAAGCCCGTGGCAGTTTTTACTAAAGTTCGGTATGCCCATAGCACCAAATATAACATTTGGTGCCAATTAGTTTTATGTTTTCCTACCAACCTATGGATCATGGTTTTTAAGACGCCATTGATGGCCTCCACTTGACCATTAGCTTGGGGGTAGTAAGAGGATGATTGATCCTGACGAAAACCAAGCAATGATGTTAAATCAGACATCATATGGTTCTAGAAGTGAGATCCATGGTCTGAAAAAATTGTGAAGGGTACACTGAAATGACAGATCACCTGATTGATTAGGAATATCACTGCGGTTTCTCCATCGTTTTTGTAGGTAGGAAAGGCTTCAGCCCATTTTGTAAAATAGTCCACAACTACTATGATATAATTGTGTCCAGTAGAGGAAACAGGATTACAGGTGACGAAGTCTATCCCCCACTTGGAAAATGGGGCAATGAAGGTCACCGGCTGTAGGAGGGCCGGAGGAGCATGCATTTTATTTGTAAATACTTGACAAGGATGGCATTGCCAGATGGATTTGACACAATCTTTGAATAAGGTCGACCAATAATAGCCTGTGTGCAAGATTTTCTGTGTGGTAGAGACGCCACAAAGATGACCGCCACATGCCCCAGCAGGGTCGTCATTTAAAACATGCTCGGCCTCTTCATGAGTGAGGCAAAGCCGAAGAACTATATATGTATTGCAACGATATAACGTATTGTTAATCACTGGATAGTCTCGCGCTTGGTGACGGATGTGACGATAGTCACCTGATGATAGCTCAGGGCAGAACCATTGGGCTTGGAGGTAGAAAAGAATGTCCTCGTACCAAGGATCAGTGGTGTCAATGAGATAGATAGCCTCATCCGGGAGAGGATCATGGGCTATCTCAGTCGGATCGATGACGGAAGTTCTGACAATAGTTTGGCGAAGACTACAGAGTTTTTTGCCTTGGCAGCTGTGGAAGCCAAATCAAATTGTTGGAGGATCATGATCCATTTTGAATATTTTCCTCCAATTACCTGACGAGACAAAATATTTCTCATGGGATTCTCCAAGGCGATCACAGTAGTCTATCGGAGTAGTATGTAGTGTCAGAATCAGTTAACAGCAAAGATGACTGCCAATGACAACTTTTCCACATGTGAATATCTGAGTTCAAGCCTAGCCAGGCCTTTGTACAGATAATAGATCACGTGTTCCCTCCGGTCATCATGTGTTTGAACCAAGACCATTCCAAGCAAGGATGGCAAGGCTGCTAGGTATAGAAGAAAATCACGACTATAGTCAGGAGCGCTAAGGAGTGGGGATGATATAAGCACCTTTTTCAAGGCATCAAATGATCATTGAGCTTGAGCATCCCACAAATACGACACTCCTTTCTTAAGTAAGCGCATGAAGCCTTTCATCAATTCGGCATAATTTATGATGAATCGGCATAAAAAGTTTGCTTTCCCTTGCAAACATTGGAGCTGTAGAACAGATTGTGGTTCTAGCAATTGAGTAATTGCCTTTAACTTATTAGGATCAACCCTAATCCCATACTTGGAGACAATGAATCCAAGTAAGCGTCCATACTCAACAAAGAAAATGCATTTATGTGAATTCAGGTGGATGTTGTAAAACCGGCACCTTAGAAAGATCACTCTTAAATGGTTTAGGTGTTGTGTTCATTGCTTGGAGTGGGCTGGGAGGTCATCCAAGTAAGCTTGAATGATATGCTTGATATCGTGAAATGCATAGTCCATGGCTCTTTGAAAAGTTTCTCCAGCATTCTTTAAACCAAATGGGAGTTTTCTATAAGCAAAGACACCCCATGGGTAGACAAAAGCAGTTTTATGCTGGTCTTTGGGTTTTATAGCAATCTGGTTGTAACCTAAGAATCCATCCATGAATGAAAATGATTCACAACCAGCACAGTCGTCGATGATTTGGTTGATGAATGGTGTCGGATAATTATCCTTAGGACACGCGGCATTCAAGTATCGATAATCAACACATATGTGGATGGTTCTTTGTTTTTTATCGACAGGAACCAGATTGGAAACCCATTCCGTTAAAGGAACAGGACAGATGAAACCAACATGTAACAAATTTTCCACTTTGTTTCTTATGGCTATTGTTTTGCAGTGATGGACCAATCGAAGTCTTTGATGGATAGGTTTTGCATTGTCGTAAAGCTTGATCTCATGTTTGATAATAGACAGAACTATGCCAGGAATTTCCTCATAAGACTAGGCGAATACATTGTGAAATTGCTTAAATAGGAAGGTGAAGCTTGCAATTTCCTTAGGATTGCAATCGGCTTCAATCTGGATGTTTTCCATGTTTCCTGTCTTGACAAAAATATTGATGAGCAATGTCTTTGAAATATTGCCCATGTTTCCTTCCGCCTCCAAAGTCTGGAGGATCGTATAGGGTGAGGAAATGATTTATGGAATGTTAGGGGACAGGATTTGAAGAGGCATCGTGTTTGAATCAGATATCGAAACATGATGGTGCCAATCCTCCCAAGGTCGCTCTCCTAAACTCATGATTTCTCGAATAACTTCCTCTCTAGGTAGGACTTGATCGAGTAGATCAAAAGGAGGAGCATTTATGGGAGGGGCAGTGGTACCGTTGGCCGTAACCAATGTGACCAGAGATGTGGATGCAAATTGAATGACTTGGTAGGCCAGTTCAACTGGTGACAACGGCATTTGGTCTTCATATGTGTCAAGGTCTGAAGGAGCTGGTAGGATCCATAGATCAGTCAGTTCACAAGGAATAGATGAAAGCATGTTGAACGACTGTAGAACCTTCAGTGGCTGAAGAGGGAAACAACTCATGAGGGAAGAAGCCTTCAATAGACCGATACCAAGACTGACATAAGAGTCAGGCACACCACCTACTAGGGGTACGGAGCTACTTGTTAATGGTGAATAATCAGGGGTGCAGAAAGATAGTTGATCTATTGTAACTACGTTTCCATCCAATCGAAATAGGATGATGCGAAAGACAACAGATACTATGGCCATCATGGCATATGTCCAACGGTGACCCAGCAAGAGATTATAGTTGAGATTTTTGTCTACAACTTCTATGTCCACCTTACCCATTTTCCCATACAAAGTGATAAGGTAGCTAGCCAGGTAACCTTTTGGGATAAAGGTGTGGCCGTCAAAAGCTTTAAGGGAGTTTGACGGTGGGGATAGGGTTGGAGAACCCAGGGCAAGACAGCATGAAGCCAACATGATGTAGGTAGAAGCACCTTCGTCAATGACAGTTCTATGTACTTTTACCTTTCGAAGTAATTTTCACTTGAAATGCAAGCTGGTGAGAAAGGGGAGGTTTTACACTTTTCCATGTCGAAAATGGAAAGCATGGAATCTTGTGGCTCTATACCACCAATAGCTAAAAGCAAAGCTTTCCATTGTGTTGGGCATGTTTGTAATACTTTGAGTGCCAACATATCTGACGGTGCTTGTGCCAAGTCTTCTACAATGCTGTAGTTTTGGGTGGCACATGTAGATGTATTGTGTGTTGTGCATCGAAGTGCCTCTTTTGGGGGCCGAGTTACAAGGTTCGCAACTGGCCTTTTGATATGGAAATCATTGGGCGGCACTGGGTTTGGACTTGAGGAAGGTTCCTTTGCATGAGTGACAGGAGCACCGTATCATTTGGCTCGTGTTTGTAGATCTATTGTTTCAAATGTGTAAACGGTAGAAGATCCTTCACCAGTTGAAGGATGTCATGAACCATCGTTGCCCCCCTTGCGAGGGTTGTGGTTGGTTTGCAATAAGGTTTTGCTGCTATTGAGCAGGAAAAGGATTTTTCAGGACAGTGGGGGTTTGGCCAGTATCCTTTTGAGCAATGTATTATGTGCATACTTGAAGACGTGGACAGAGATAGGTCGTGTGGTTTTCAGCACAGATTTTGCAAGGAAATATGGCCATTTTATCCTTTCCCTCATCAGTAGGTGCAACAACCTTCTATTTTGGGTTTGGCTGCTTTGTTGAATGCTCTTTAAAAGGAGCAGTCTTTTTCTTATTCTTCTTGTTCTTACCGCCGGTCTTTTGCGTAGACTGCACAGAGTTGATCACGGTAGTAGGAAGAGCAGTCGATTTGGTAGAGGGGTCCACTTCCATCTGGGCAATGTGACCACTGAGTTGTTGCACAGTAGCCCCAGATGTTGTGCCGAAATTCCTGTCGGCGTGCGCTCTAGAGTGTTGAGGAGCAGAAACATTGGAGTTATGAAGGGTATTGGGGATTATGTCATCAAGAGTGCCAAACTGTGAATATATTAGATCTAAGTGTTGGGCACGATGTATGGATTGGTCTTCTATGACTGCGCCACCTAAAGTGACATCTTTAATGATTTGCAGGAGTAAGGACTTGCAGAACCAGTCCGTTAAGAGAGTCTGGGACGGGGACTTTGACTAAACTCCGCCTACGTCTCCATTGATGTATATGATCGGAGATGTGGGTGGCGGTATCTTGATGTAATGAAGTGAGGAGCTCTATCCTAGTCTCATAGTGGATGGGTAGCTGGAAGTGCTTTAGGAATTCCATCGCTGAAGCATCAAAGGAGTTTACTAACGTGTGTGGTAACTCAATGTACCATTTAGCTGTCTTGCCAGTGAGGGTGCAGGGACAAATATGTAACCGTACACTATCATCCACCATAGAGTTTGAAACACACCAAAGATGGTAGGTGGTGATATGGGTGCCCAGATCCTCCCCTTGCTTGCCATCGAACTTAGGGATGTACATTGGTATCTTATGCAGGATTGACGGCCATTGTAAGTTATGATAGATGGGGTCATTTGTCAGTTTGTATAAGTCGGGTATTTCCAACGTTGCTAGAAAAGGCAGATTTTGTTGTGCCCCTGACTCAGACCAAGGCGATGACATCTGACTTGAGGAGCCTTGAGCTCCGCCCATCTTTTGACTCCCAACATTATACATGAGCTGCATGGTGTAGTAGTTGCTTTGAGGTATGGTGTTGTAGAGTGGATTTCCATGAGGATTTTGATATTGGGGTATAGAATTGCCCCTAGGATAAGCGGTGCCCCCTTGAATCATTTGAATTTATGAGTAGGGTGCCCCCATGGATTGGTTGGGACCTCCTAGAGGATTCCACCCATCACAGAACTAACCATTTGGCCTTGATTGACATAAGGAATGCTCATGTCAATTAGCGACTGACCATGCATGCCAAAGAATGGAGGGGGAACAGTTACGTCCCCTACCAGCATGTGCATAATGGGAATGCCCCCAAATATTTGAATCTGGGGAATTGAACTGTACAATGGCAGCCAACCATATTGTTGGTGGATGGGAACCACATATATATTGCTATATTGAGTGTTATAGGGAGCACTATATGTAGTGCTTGTCGAAGGTATGCAGTTTGACACTATAAGGGTGGAACCTAGCATTGGCTGGGTTCCACCCGTAGAGGGCGTCATGTGAGTGGTTGTACTTGGGACAAATGGGATAGCGGGGTTCGCCATTACCAATGTTGTGGTGACTATTGACTAGGGAAGTGGGGAAGGACCAAAAGTGTCTCTAAAGTCCCACGACCCATTAGTCGTTGACGAGATAGATGGAAATGTTCCAACTACCGAAGTAGGAAGTACTGGTACTGTGGGATCCAAGATTGGGTCAGACGGATTCATAAGCGAAGAGTTTAAGGGAGGAAGGAATCCTTTGGTAAAGAAATTCTCTAGCAAAATTGAATCATCGGTTGTCCCAACAAATCCTGAGTGAGATCTAGGAGACTAATTCCCCGAAGATGGGAAATTCGGTTCACTGGAGCTCGGCGGATCTTCCATGATGAGTGGAGGAATTCCTAGTAATCGTTTAGATTGACGACAAGGGTTAGATGTAGCCATGGCGACCATTAATTTTCATCAATAAATTTTATCATGATATTTGTTAAAGTCTCAAAATGATAACACTCAGGTGCCTAAAACAAATATAAAAAATAGACTAAGTTGATCAATCAGCAAATAGAGGGAAATGACCCTGTCTGATAAGCACTAATCACCGGAGATGAAACCCAGTATCTCAATGAATAACAGAGAAAGATGGCCATATGTACAATTACGGTTACTCTAGAGCTTCGCTCGAACCTCAGATTGAGGGGCCAAGTACTCTCGTGAAGATGAGCACCCTCCCAAAAACTGAAGATAGAGTAGATCCGTTTGTGTTAGGTATGAGGACAGCCCATCCCAATCGCCTTGTGTAAGTCCCTAAAAGTTTGGCCACTAAAGACACCTCAGATCATAGATACCACCGGGGGGGACATAGTTGTAGACAGCACGCTGTGTGGGCAGAATCCCTGAGTCCCCGAATCAGCTCCGAAATCCTCGAAGGGATCCCCAATACACATAATACCCAAAGGAGTTGTAAGAGAAGGCGGGCTACCTTCACTTACAGTCCGATGTTGTCTCATATTTCGCTCCGCTTTTACTAGAGTGGTCCCGGTAGTATGAGTGCAGAAGGAATTTTCTCTCTTTTAATGACACTAGTTTGGTTGTTGACCTTGGGCAGTTTACTCACTCTGCTTAGCCCAAGATCCTAGCTTGTACTAATGTTTGTTTTCTCAATAAAGAGTTACAGTTTACTGATTGATTTTAGGAAAATTTTATATGTACTTCATTACTGTCTTCGATAGGGGAGTTGACATATGAAATGTGATGAGACTCTTGACTCAATAAATCATGCACAAGACAATGCTTTAAAAAAATTTCAATTCGATGAAAAGAAGTTGTATTCTACAGGTGAGAGTTTTTCACATATTCATATTCTTTCCATGTATCTTAGTCATTTAACACATGCATAACCAAAAGACTTCTTTCCAATGGTTCTTAACAAATACTTGAAATGAAAATAGAGCAGCTTTTAACCAGCTAAATAGAAGGATGAATAAAAAATATGGGTCTTTATTTCGTAAAAAATGCTTTTAAGAAAGAAAAACAAAACTTATTTCCCAAAAAAAACTTTTTAGGACACCACATTTTCTAGAAAAATGTAGTTACAGATCTTATTTCAGTCCATTAGAAGGATTCCTATCCCTTTTGGCTTATAGACATAGCTAGAAATCAAGTTATTTTGAGACTAATGCTCTGTAACGGTGGCTACAGAGAGATAATGGGTCCACTAACGCTCCCTATAAGCAAACACAGTGCTTTATAAAGTCCTATGTAGTCTGCTAACCTGCGTTAGTGTGGGAAATCAGTCAAAAAGAAGGCTTTCTAGATCAGATTCAGAGATGAACACTTGTAGGCAAGATGTAGCAAGATATTTGTGGGTCAGAATAGGATTGCAGAAGTATAGGAAGCTATTAGAAGGAGGAGAAAACCAAGAACTATCCGGGCAAACCGAGAACTAGATGTATAGTCCCTAGCAGAGTCACCAATTCTACTATGGGGTAAAATGCACAGTGTATGGAGAATGAAGATACCCTCAAAGGTCTTCCTGGGACCTTCGATAGACTGTAAGATTATCTACAACTATCACGAAGTTACATGCATGTTCATAAACAATAATCAACTATCAAAGTAGGAGAAGGAGATTACCTCAAGCCTCCATGTAGATTTGTTGGAGAGTGCAATGCAGCAAGGTGGAACTCCCCTGAGCCGGCTCCAGATTAAGTCTTGCACAAAGAAGAGACAAGCGTAATCATAGCATACAACTCTGATAACTAATACATGAATACATAAAAGAACATATAGTTACATATAACTAAGCTACTCATGCAAACAGGTATCAGGCAAACAACTTAATGAATGATAGTACCAACACCATAGAGTAGACAATACAAATAAAGTTTTGTATTAATATTGGAAGAGTGATTACAACCATCTGTTGCATCGACCTTCCTTTGCCCCTCCAGCTTCTCTCTCTCTCTCTCTCTCCCTTCTTGATCACTTCTTATGACTTGAGGCAATGCTCAACAGTCAAGTATGCTATCCTTTCAAATGCTTTGACCCCTATCACAATAGCGCTAGCTTTTCTTATGTAGCAATTGAGTTAGGGTTGCCAAGTTCCTCCTTGAGTTCAGTAGGGAAAAAGCAATGAACCTGCCATGCTTTTCAGCTCTTTCCCATTTGCCTCCTTCTTTCGGATTAGAAATCCTCCAAATAGGTCGATTTTGGATGTTTCCTTGCTTTTCTTGAGTAATTTTAGGAACAAATATCTAGATATTTATGAGTCAATTTGTTCCTTTGACCCTTGGAACTTCACCAAGTTTCACTAACATTGTCCCCTTACTAGCAACTTGAGTTAGTAGGGTCACTAACGCACCCTTAGGCTTGCAAACAAGCTTTATAAAGCAGGTTGTTAGTGTACAACTAGCATTAGTGTGGAATCAAGGCCTATAATTGTGGTCTTTGCTTTAGCTATCATGTCTTTCCCCTCTGAGTTGATGAGGAGGTCAATTTGTTGTATAACAGAAATCACCTTAAGGGTTATGGTTGTAAGTGTTTGACAAAATGCCTCAATGACTGTACACTTCATGCTTGAAAAATGTTTGACATAATGCTTCAATGGTTGTAGCTAATTACATCTATGAATTGTCTATAAAAATGACTAAGTAAATTTAGGATTTGCAACCAAGGTGTTTCTAAAAATATCTCAGAGAATAAGCATGATGATTCCATTGAATTAAAAATCCATGGAAGACAAATTGGTTATGTGAAAGGTTGTAATTGTTAGCTCACATATGAATTATTAATAATTGGAAACCAATCCTTTAGAAGTTGAATTATCTTGTTTTTCTTCCCTTTGTTTTACCAAAGAATTCATATGCATATTATCTAAAAAAAATCAAATTAGTCACTCTTAAACACTCTTAATTGGAATAGAATGAAAAATTATTTTATTGGAAATTGTGGTTTGTAAAGATTGATATTATTTATCCCACTAAAGACTCTATCATTTAAATGTGATTTTAAGACTTATGGTTGTAAGTTTTTGATCTTGAGGAACCATGACCCTATAGCCTCAATGAGAATTTTAATATTACCATGGGTTAGTTAGTTAGTATAAATTAGTATGTAGTGTAAATAATACCAATAAAAATAAAAATAAAAATATAACTTTTACGTCTTAAAAGCTTAAACTTAAATTGCATTTTGAGTCAGACTTAGTATAATACTGATGGTTGGTAAGGTGGGACCTTACAATGATTCATTACCGATGAATTATTAGAAAATGTTAGAGGGCAAGAGGCCTACTCATTCACTGATGGGTTTTCGGGGTACCATCAGATTAAGATCGCGCCTAAGGATAGGAGAAAAATGACCTTCGCGATAGAATGGGGTTGTTTTCAATACAGTGTGATGTCATTTGGACTTAAGAATGTGCCTATGATATTTTCTCACATAGTCATCGTAGCATTCAAGGAGTTCATTCATAAGTTCTTGGAAGTACACTTTGATGACTGGACAATGTTCAAACTAGTGAAGCGCCATGCAGCACACCTGCGCTTGATGTTGGATGCATGTCGTAGATATCAGATCACGCTGAACTTCAAGAAATACATCTTCTGTGTTCCCTTCGAAATCTTGCTGGGTCACGTGGTGTGCAAGCAAGGGCTGATGGTGGACCTTATAAAGATTGTAGTAATTGTGAATTTGGAGGCCCCAAGGAATGTTAAGAAGCTGCTCATGACACTGGGAGATATGGGATATTACAGAAAATTTATCAAAGAATATGCTCAAATTACTATGCCTATGGAGAAACCACTGAAGAAGGATGCAACATTCTATTGGGATGAAGAGTGTCAGCGTAGCTTAGATGTCTTGAAAGAAATGATGGTCACTGCGTCAATCTTGGTATTCCCATATTGGAAGAAGGAATTTGACGTGCATGTGGATGCCTCTTGCATTGTGTTGGGCACAATGTTAACACAAGCTAGTTAAGGAGAAATGGACCATCCTATAGCCTTCGTGAGTAGGAAAATATCGAAGGTTGAGAAGAATTAGTCAACTACTAAGCGTGAAGGATTGGCCATGGTGTACACGCTGCATAAATTCAGGGACTATTTGTTAGGAGGGCATTTCAAGATGCACATAGATCAGTTTGCCTTGAAATACCTAGTCAATAAGCCTACGTTGGGGGGGAAGATCTATAGATGGTTGCTACTATTCTATGAGTATGAATTTGAAGTAATTGTGAAGCCAGGGAGGTTAAATGAAGGGCCTGACTATTTGTCACGAATCGAAATAGGGGAGGAACCCAATAATCTAGAGGAAGGGTTGCCAGATGCGCATCTCTTTGTGGTGCGCGTAGCAGATAATAAGTTTGTAGATATTATTCACTTCTTTACTACAGGGATGGCACCAAAAGGGTATACAAGTCAATAAAATAAGGAACTCATAGTGCGTGCAATAGAATTCTCAATTATTGCAGGAAATTTGTATAAGATGGGTGCAGATGAAATATTGTGAAGATATGTGCCAGATTTTGAGAGAGATGGCATTCTCGCTAAATCTCATGGAGGGGTTGCACGAGGACGTTATGCAGGAAAGGAAATTGCATAGAAGATTTTGCACGTAGGTCTATGGTGGCCAACACTGCACAAGGATTCCAAGGCATATTGTAAGGCATGTGATGCATGTTAGAGAACAAGCAGACCATCGCGAAGAGCTAACTTTCCATTACAACCTCAAGTATCATTGCATCCATTTGAAAAATGGGCGATTGGTTTTGTTGGGCCAATTCAGCCCCTAGGAAAGAAGACTAGTGTGTGTTATATCATCACTGCGATGGAATATCTAACCAGATGGGTAGAAGCACAGTCAGTTAGGGATTGTACAGGTGCTATAACAATTTTTTTTTTTTAGTATGTCTTAACCAAATTTGGCTGTCCATAAGTGTTGATGAGCAATAGAGGTACACACTTTATGAATGAAACGATCTGCGCGTTAACAGAAGAATTCTAGGTCGACCATCAGAAAAGTACACCGTATCACCCACAAGCCAATGGAACTATTGAAACCTTCAACAATATTTTAGAGAATGCGCTGACAAAGATCTACAACATGCAGTGAAATGATTGGGATGTGCGTGTACTTGCAGTATTATGGGCTTATATGAATAATTGCAAGAAGCTGATAGGGAAAACACAATTCAGACTAGTCTATGGTGTCAAAGTTGTAATGCCAGTGGAGTATGTTTTGCCTAGTCTACACATAACAGCTCTCACATGTATGGTAATCTCGCACAACTAATGGTGCTTGAAGAGGACCAATTCTTGGTAGGATTCCATCAGCAAGTATAGAAGGAGAGTGAAAAACGATGGCATGACCGCCACATCAAGCTTCACACATTCAAGGTAAATGATCTTATATTATTATATGATAGTAATTTCACTGAGCTTCCGGGGAAATTTCAAATGCATCGGCTAGGGCCATATATTACCAAAGAAATTATAGCTAGAGGTTAAATTCAACTCATGAAGCTGAATGAGGAACCTTTTCCGAGAAGAGTGAATGGGATCGATTGAAGTTGTATACAAGGAATCTTGCACAATGACTATATGGAGGCAAGACAGTCTTAGTGCTCTAGGGAATTTCAAGGGAGCACAGGACTATAAACTACACTGCCAAGTTTGGAGGACTACATAGTAGGAGGGCTACAGAGAAGATATTGAAGATGTACTCAAGGGAGCTCCATGAATGAATTTGTGCCATGGAGGGAGGTGCCATGCAACACAACAGAAAAGTGACTGTTGGAATCACCGTTCATGACTGGGTAGCTAGAAGATGGTTAAGAGGAGTGGGTTGTCAGCATTTAAGGCAAAAGTATTTGAAGATCTGCCACCAAAATAGCATTAATTTTTAGAATTTGGGGGCAATGGTTGGATTTGAATTCAAAAACCCATATAAAGTACACATGCTGGTCCAATAGAGAACACTTTAAGCCCTTAGAGTTGTTGTTGAGATTTGTTATCTATTGCCTACGAACCGATAGTATTGGGAGGATTTAGTCACGAGCCCTGCATTTCCTAAGTTGTATGAGTTGAATGAGAAGTTTGATGAGACTCATCATTGAGTAATTGTATGGGCCTTAATTTGCCTTAATTCACCTCCTAGCTTAGTCAAACCAACTATTCTCACAATTTATTGCATACTTTTGATTCTATTTTTCTTATTTGGAGTTGGATATTTTGCTTTGTGGTCTAATGTGCATGTAATGCAGGAATAAAGGATAAAAGCAAGGAACTATGCAAAGAACTTGGTAAAACTAGAACGAACAAGGGAGAGTAATTATAGGAGGTAAAGCCTCCTCATTTACTACCCCTCCATTCGAGTATTCCTCCACCAGCTCAAAGTGCAAGCAACCATCACTTTGAAGACTAGAAGATAGTTGACAAAGTGAAAAGGACAGAATCCAATTTTTCTTTAGTTAGAGGACAAGCCTCCCTAATGGGAAGGAAGTTGTTAGAGACTTCAGATGTATAAATAGATAGGTTTATGACCTCAATAGGATTCATACTTCTATTGTAAAAACTCCACTTTATTTTTGAGCTACAAGACTTGTGACAATTTGTTCTGTAATCCATGGTTTTTATAATAAGAATGAGTTTTTTTAAGCCAACTCTGAGCTAACTCCGAGGGCTGAAGCTCTTAGGTCAGGGCCCGACCCAAGCAGTCAAATCTCCTCTTTATTGTATTTTTATGCTAGCATAGATTCCTAGTTTTCATTGTTCATTTGCTTAAGTAGCATAGATTTATGTTTATGTTCATTTGCTTAAGTAGTTTCTTGGTTTTCTGTTTATTTGCTTAAGTAGTTGCACTTTCATTATAACAGTATAACGCAGATTGTTCATGTTTTTTCTGTTTAGCTACTTTAGTAGCTGCATTTGCTTCATTTTACTTCCATTTGTGCCTTCTTTCAGTTCACAGCTTAGTTAGAGGAAAATTGTCACTATCAGGCTGTGCATAGCTGTCTTGGCCTCATCTCCTCCCTTTGGGACCATGAATTGAGGAAGGGACCTTTCAGAAGCCCCAGAAACACAGGTTTCTGGTTCTCGCATGAGCTAGGGAGTTCATTGTTTGATGTAGTTATTTGTTCACTTGCACTGGTTTTCTCTATCGTTTTCATTTAAAACCACGTTCAGCACGTTCCTCATGCATCGCTTCCTCTCCATCCGATCACCAAAAAACCTTCACAATCACCATCTGATTCATTTTTTTCTCCGACTGCTACCTCGCGTGGAGTCCACCACTTGCTTTATGAGCTTTAATCTCCACCATTGATCTTTCTCTTGATCCGACGACTATCGCATGACCCGATCACTTTATGTGCTTTAAACCCCCACTGTTGATCTGCCTTGCCTGATCCGATGGCTATCGCTTCACCCGATCGCCAACTAGCTTGATCGATCTCCACCATTGATCAACCCTACCTCATCCAATGACTATCATGAAATCTAGCATGGATTAGTGCACAAACGTTGTCCGCCCGAGAGCATGCGAGAAAAGTGGTTTTCTTGTGCTATGTGTCATGCAATAAGGCTAATCGCATGAAATTTTAGAATTCTGATTAATGCATTGAGGGCACACAAGAAACTACGTACTACCTTAGAAACCCACTCCATCATTTCCACAGGTTTCTTTTCCCATGATATGATCTCCGTCGTCCATATCTTGACTTCACCTTTATGATAAGATCTGCGCCTTTAGTCGCTCCTGTTAACCTCGCCTGTCCATCTCTTGACTTAATCTCCGCGATTAGATATCAACCATTCATATCCTGTTAACCTCGTTCATCCATCCACTCACCTAATCACTCGTGATATGATCTTCGTTGTTCATCTCCTTTGTTACCTTGTTCGTCCATCCATTCACTTAATCCCTCGTGATACAATCTTCGTAGTTCATCCTGTTCATTAACCCCATTCATCCATTTATTTTCCTAAGTCCCACAATAATATCTCCACTGTCCATCTTCTGTTTGTTGATCGATCCAATAATCGCTATGCCATACTCCATCCTTACATCCTCCTTTCATTGATTTTGACCTCTGATTGCTCTTCCACTTGAAAACCTATTTAGCTTAGTTTACTTTGCTTACACCTTAGTCTGTTTTTTATGCTCTTTACCTCTGTAACTTAGATAGTAGCATTAGATTAGTGTTAATTTAGCACTTATTCTTAGCATAATTGTTTGGATGGTTAGTTAGGTTATGATATGGTTTATCATTTCATGCTGTTTTCTTCAATACTACACTAGAAGTAGCTCTCCCTTAGGATAGATTTCCTCTTCTTCCATCAAAGAGTGAAGCTTCTTCTGACCCTATAGAAGTCTGGCTTGGAACCCTTGAGGTCTCTTTCCAGATGAGCAGTGACAAAAGGTAGCACCTTCACTTTTACTTGTGCATATAGCACTGTCACCTCCAAGTTTGTACGAACCCCGGGTTGATAAGTGAAGTTGGTAGCCCTGGGAGTTGCAACATTCTTGTTGCAATACCTAGGCTCATCACATTTTGGTACCGTTGCTGGGAAGGTGTCTAAGTAGAAGTAATTACTGCTTTCTTCTATTTTCTAGTCTCCAACTTTCTTTTCTTCTACTTCTAGTCTTCAATTTACTTCCATTAGTTTATTTCTGCAAAAGTAACCTAGTAATTTCCTTTCTTTCATTTGTCATTAGCTGCTTTCCTTTCTATTCTGCAAGTACTTTCTAGCTTTAAAGAAAATATTACAAAAACCAACCCAAAAACATTTCCTTTCATGCCTCGTAGGAATAGGGATAATTTAGGGAAATTCTTGACAAATGCCCCCACTACCTCTAATAGTCATCCTTCTCTCTTCTTCGGTGACTGTGAAGTGGAAGAACCTTTAGGTGAGAAACCTTACATATTTGAAGAACCTACAAGGGGAGAAGAAGAGGAAGAACCCATTCCTACTGAACCAATGGTTGGAAACCAAAATGATAGGGGAGATAGAGAGAAAATTGAAAGTGCCTTCCCCATCAGGGAAACCAATGGGGACACTAAGATGAAGAATATAAGCCCCTCTGCTCTACCTCATTTCCATGGCCTGACCACAGAGGACCCAGACACTTTCCTATTTGAGTTTGTTGTTATATGTCGAACCTATGACTATACATATGATGAGAAAAAGTTAAAATTGTTTCCATCTACCCTCAAGGATGCAGCATTGCGCTGGTTCATGGGTTTACCTGGAGATAACATCACAACTTGGGCTTAGATGCAACATACTTTCATCAAAAAATATAGGGACTACTGAAGGTCAAAGGATACTAAAGAAGATATTTTCAGGATGACCATAGGCCAGGATGAATCCTTAGAAGACTATGAAGAAAGATTCCAGCTCAGTTACAAAAGGGCTAGGTGCACACTTGACCCCGAGTCACTAAAGTGGGTCCTAATTAGAGAAGTAAGGGAGGATCTCTTGGACACCTTACATATGATAGCAGGAGGAGATGTCTACCAATTACCCTATAAGGATATTAAGGATGTCTTTAGAAACCATTCTAGGGCAGTTAGGAAAAAGGGTAGGGTAGTCAACCTATGGCCAGTACATCATCTTCCAACTTATCCATCAAGGGTGAAATTGGAAATATGCTAGAAGATTTCAAAATTGATATGCTGCAAACCCTTGTCTTACAACTAGACACCATGAACATCAAAAGGAATCAAGAGGAAGCAGAGAGAGCCTTGACCATCTTTTGTCCTAGATGCACCAGGAGGCATCCTAGGAATGAATGTCCATTGAACTATATTAATATTTGCTCAGTCTGTGAAGAAAACCACTCCACAGACCAGTGCCCTTCTTTACCTAGACACAAAGTTTTATATCAAGGAGCTGAAAGTGTCACTGAGCAACTTTGCTACATCAACCAAAGGAGACCTCCTAGGCCTAAACCCTACCAGCAAGGTATGCAAGGGTCATCCCATGCATATTACAACCCCAACCAAACCAAAGCTATACCTTCTTAGGGACCCCCTACTCAACCTTCCTAGTCTACACCCCCTCCTCGGTCCTATGCATCTCAGTATCAATCCTAGCCAGCCAACCAATCATTTCAACCTTATGTTCAGCCACAATATCAGTGGAATACCCCACACCAGGGGTGGAGACCCCAATTCAACAATGTTCCAGCCCTATTGCCTCCACCACCTACCCAACCACTACTCCTGCACTGTGCTCCACCCAAGCAACCCCATATGCCTACCCAGCCAAATCCAAACCCAAATAATAGGTAGGCTCAGCAAGCATGCAGTGGAGAGGCATCATACCCAGCTTATGCTGTAGAAATCCAGGAGATCAACCTAAGATCAAGGAGAAATATCCCTGATAACCAACCTCCCTCTCCACATAGGGAGGCTGAGGAAGAAAGAGAGGAAAACAACCTTAAAGTAAATCCACCCATTCCTGAGAGATTAGCCCAACCACTCCAACCTACCCCAGAAGAAACTAAACTTCTCGGAGAATTGAAAACTCTATGTGTAAATATCCCCCTTCTCCAAGCAATGAAAGATGTTCCTATTTACAATAAGTTGATTAAGGAGAAGTTCTTCAAGCATCTAGGAAGAAGAAAAAGGGATGCCCCTACCATTAATGTCATTGGGAAATTGTCTGACTTAATGCTGGGGTAGGTAATATGTCCAAAATATTTGGACCCCGGAAGCCCTATAGTAGATGTGCACATCAATGGCACCATTGTACCACACACTCTGATTGATCTTGGGGCTACCATTAATGTGATTACCAAGGAAACCATGCTCAAGCTCAACCTCCAAGGGTCATTGAGGAAGACCACAATAGTTCTGCAACTTTCAGACCATTCCATAGTCACCCCTGAGGGCATTGTAGAGGATGTGATGGTCTCCATTGATTCCTAGGAGTACCCTACAGATTTCCTAGTTCTCCAACCTAAGGCTAAGCTTACTAGTTAACCTCTCATCCTTGGGAGGCCATGTTTGGCCATAGTTGATGCTTACATTAATTGTAGAGATGGTAATATGACCATCAAGAATGGGCATATGTCCAAAGACTTAGTCCTATACCCTCCTACTCAACCTTCTCTAGAGCATGATTTACCTTTATGGTTGGAGGAGGAGGAAGAAGATGAGGTTGCTTTGGAAGCAACCATAGGAGGAGGATAGCAAGATGAGGATGAATTAATTAAACACCTACTCCAAAGTCCAACTCCTAGTTCATTACCATTATAAGAAGAAGCAAGGGAAACCCAGAAAAATCATCCAATTGACTTATGCTTGGCCAATTCCAACCAAATCTGTGTCAAAACCATAGAATTTGGCCCATAAAAACTTTGAAAATTAATCCATCTCTTTCTGCTTTCGAAGAGGAAAAGCTATGCAACATGTTGAGAGAAAACCTAGAAGCCTTCACTTGGAGTTATAAGGAAATGAAGGGAGTACACCCCTCAGTGTGTACTCACCACATATACATCAAAGAAGGTTGCAATCCAGTCAAACAACCACAAAGGAGGATGAATCTAGCTCTTACAGACATAGTTAAAGAAGAACTGCAAAAACTTCTAGATACAGGATTCATTTACCCTGTCTCAAATAGTGAGTGGGTCTCTCCTTTAGTGTTAGTTTCCAGGAAAAATGGTAAGTGGGGGACTTGTGTTGATTATAGGGAGTTGAAAAAAGCCACAAAGAAGGATCATTTTCCCCTACCCTTCATTGACCAAGTGCTAAATGGCCTGGCAAGGAAGAAGTTTTTTTCATTCCTAGATGGATTCGGTGGGTACAACCAAATCCAAATCTACCTAGAAGACCAGGATAAGACCACATTCACCTATTCTTGGGGTACTTTTTCCTATAAGGTCCTTCCTTTTGGCCTATGCAATGCTCCTGCCACTTTCCAGAGAGCAGTCTTCAATATTTTTGTTGAATTAGTACATGATGTTGTGGAAATATATATGGATGACTTTACACCTTATGGCTGTGATTTTCAGGAATCCCTGACTAGCCTAGGAAAAGTATTGCACAAATGCATTGAAATGAACCTGTCTCTCAATCCAGAAAATGTGAATTCTTAATGACTAAAGGGACTGTTCTAGATCATTTAATATCTCAACGAGGACTGCAGGTGGACCCAAACAAAATAACAATCATCCAAAGGGTCCCACCTCCACAAAAGCAGAGAGATGTCAAGAGTTTCTTAGGGTTAGCTAGATATAACCAGAGGTTCAAAAAGGGCTTCAGCAAGTTGGCCTCTCTTTTGTTCGGGTTGTTGGCCAAATATTCTAAGTTTATATGGTCAAAGAGCTGTTAAGAGGCCTTAGACATTCTAAAGGGTAAGTTAACCACTGCACCAATCCTTAGAGGCCCAAACTAGGCCCTCCCTTTTCATATTCATGTGGATGCCTCACACAAAGCCATAGGAGCAGTCTTAGGCCAGGAAGAGGAGAAATTTCCCTATGCCATCTATTTTATCAGTAAGAACCTGTCAAAGGCTAAGCTAAACTATACTGTGACTGAAAAGGAACTCCTGGCTGTTGTGCATTCATTAAACAAATTTAGACATTACATTGCAGGCTATCAAACATTCGTGCATACTGATCATGCTACAATCAAATATTTAGTGAACAAAATAGATGTGAATGCTAGAATTATAATATGGTTGCTTTTAATACAATAGTTTGATCTAACTATTGTTGATAACCTCGTAAGGAAAATGTTGTTACTGAATTTCTATCTAGGATGAATCTGCATGTAGGTGAAGAAGGAATGGTGGATGACTAGTTACTAGATGAGCATTTGATTTGTATTTCAGTTCTCTCCCCATGTTTTGCTAATATAGAAAAGTATTTGGTATTAGCACAGTTTCCACCAAAATTTCCCTCCAAAGGAAAGAGCAAGATAGTCAGAAAGGGCGCCCCCTTCACCTGGATTGGGGGAAATCTCCTCAAACATGGACCAGATCAAATCTTAAGAAGGTGTGTAAGGGAAGAGGTGTTGGGTTGTGTTATACTCTTTCCACAACTAACCTAGGTAGTGAACAAGGGGGTTAGAGGGGGGCGAAGCCCCCCCTTCGTTGCACTGATTGCGCAGTGGAAGGGTCACAGGGGGGGCAACAACCCCCCTTGTCTGGGGGGGTTTGAGGGGGGTGGGTAACTTCCCCCTCTATGGGATCTAGGGTAGCGCCCCAAGAAAAAAAAATTTGGGCCCTATATTAGGTTGGGCGAACATACCTATGGTTTTCGGTCCATGGTTTTGGACGCGATGGTTTTTCGGTCCATGGTATTGGATACTTCGGCATGTATATATATATATTGTAACACTGAAAAGAATATAATGAAAAATCAAGCTAGTAGTCCCAGTTTTGGGATCCAGGGGAAATCTCTGTGTATATGTGTTTTATGTGTTATGCTCTCGCATTGTTTATTTTTTGTGTTTTAGAATTTGTATGAAGGTAATTTCTGTACAGGGTTAAAGCCTACATTTGGTATCAAAGTTGTTCTGGCTTCAAGGGGACGCTTTTGTTGCTAAGGGGTTTCGCTCCAGCCTATGGTAGACCCTATTCAGTGGGAGATCTACGAGATTGATTCTGGTGGTGAAAGAAGATGGTGAGTAGTGGAAATATAGAGATTGAGAAATTTAATGGTCAGAATTTTGAGTTGTGGAAATTCAATATGGACAATTTTTTGGTGGATAAAGATCAGTGGATCGTAGTGGATCTGGGTACTAAACCAACGGGAGTGTTCGATGAAGAATGGAAGAAGCTGGATCAGAAGGCAAAGAGCACAATACGATTGTGTGTCTCAGATTTAGTATTGCTAAATGTATTAGGGGAAGCTACAGTGAAGGCTTTGTGGGACAAGTTATGGACTTTGTACTAATCTAAGTCTCTGGTGAATAAATTGTTCCTATGGAAAAGGCTATATAACCTGAGGATGAAAGATGGAGACTTGGTGATAGAGCATCTAAACACATTTATTACTGTGGTAAGTTAGTTAGCATTTGTTGATATTAAACTTTCAGATGAAGATAAGTGCATCAGTTTGTTGTGTTCTCTACCAGATTCATGGGATAGTCTAGTGATGAGCCCCAAAATTGGTAACAATTTGGGCTCACTTGGCCTAATTTTCCTTGTTCAGTCCTTGTTCAAATCCATCATTTTCTATAGTTTATGCATTATTTTTAGTATGTTTATTTCTTTGGTACGAATAAGGGAAGTCACTTGTCCTAGCTGGTTAACACGTGTCTATTTCATGTTTTTTGACACCTATTGGAGCAAAGTCAAAGCAATCATGAGCTATAAGGCAGCCAAGCCTGAGGTGAGGACTTGAAGGGGGGGTGCCTATGGCATTCAATGACCCTTCCTCAGGATCTTCACCTCCAACTCCGACCTCCAAAGACCACCAAATCGAATGTAGAAGGTAGCCAAGCAACATTTAGAAAGGCACTGTTTAACTCACAGTTTGACAGCCGAGTTCCACAAATTGAGGTGGCCATCTAGGTCCCTCGTGATCTATAAATGTTGAGGCCTCAGCCTTCGTAAAAAGACTTTTTGAAACTATTGTGTACTTTGCACCTCAGTGCTGCAACTCTATTTGGTTCCTTTGTAGCCATTTTTGGCATGACTGTTATGATTCTTTTTGGATAATGAGAAGCAGTTTGGTTTCCTATCAAATCTGAGTTTTTCATAGGAGCCAAATCTCTCAGGGTTGGGCCCAACCTGAGAGCCTAGGACCTCCTTTCTGTATTGTTACTTTTCCTTTACGTATCACTGTTTTCCTTTATGCATTTGAACATATTTCTGTTAAGTAGATTTCGTTATGGTTGCTGGAATAGATCACTGTTTATGAATGACTTTGGTTTAGGTGTTTCAGTAGGATAATAACAGTAGAACCTCCAAGAAAAAGGGACAACCACACTCCTGGTTTTGCCTCATCCTTATTGGATTTGGGGCTGGAATTGAGGAATAGTGTTGCCTCACAAAAACACTAGTTTGCTTGTTTATGCAATCTTTCAGTGTGCTTGTTTTATCAGTAGAGGTCAGTCATGGGTTTGGACATCTGAAATGTTTTTTTACATAGATGGTGTACAAGGTTCTCTTCCCAAATAAAGTTGGTGCTCATTTATGTTGATTGATGGATAGACTAGACTAGTTTAGGATTTGATCATTTGTAGGTCTTTGTTGATTTGATCAAGGTACACCGTGCAAGGCATCTTCTTCATTCATTGATCCACCCAAAGCATCATTTGAGCCACATGTCCTGTCTCTTATCTAAGTTTCTCATTCCCTATCCATCCTTTTTGTCCACGAATCCTTACCTCCTTACCTATCATTTCCTTAGCCTTCTTCACGCCAAGTCAACCTTCTACATCTCTTCCCCAATCCACCCACCAGTCCTTAGGCCATTTTTATACCCCGATCCTACCTCCAGATCCATCCATGCACCTTCCCTCACTCATCTATCCCCTAAAAACTGATTTCCAAACATCCTGTAGAAATTCTGAAACTTCCTGTAGAAATTCTGGAACATCCTATAGAACCCCTGCAGACTTCCTGTAGAAGCTCACAAGTGAGGTTTCTTGATAGCCAACCCTTGTGAAACTCTCAGGAAGAGTGTTAGGGACTCCTTAGACCCTCTCTGAACCTCTCCAACCATTTCCAAGCATTCCCTCTTCCTTGATCCACCCCTGCACAGTAAAGCACAGTTCAAGCATATGCATGTGAAAATCGACACTTAATCAAAAAATACAAAAAGATGCTTTCTAGGAAAAAAGTAGTCTAAGACATATGCATTTTCCCTTTTTGAAGTCAATGGCATCTCATTCAGTAGTTGCATTCTCATTTTTGCATCAGTAGAACTAGCTGGTAGAATTAGGGTTTGCTAGGTTTTGCATTTCTTTTTGGCTTTCAGTTTCTTTTTGCAAGTAGATTAGCTTCCTTTGAGTTAGCTTTCATCCATCACTTAAAAGCTTCTTCTGAGAACTTATAGAAGTTGGCTAAAGCCCCTAGCGGACTTGTGCCAGCTGACCAAGTGATAGCTGTGACAAGAGCTAGTACTTGTGTATACAGCACCGTCGCTTCCAAGTTTGTTACGAACAACCAGGTTGATAAAAGTAAAGAAGGGAGTCCCAGGAGTTGCAGCATTATTGCTGCAATACTGGAGCTCACCATGTTTTTGGCGACGTTACTGGGAAAGCGTCAGAGTATTGGTGATTGTTGCTTTTCTTCTATCTTCTACTACAACCTTCTGCTAACTAGTTTATTTCATTTCCATTCTGCAATTTCATTTCTACAAAAGTAGAGTAGACATTTCCTGCTTTCATAGATTAGCATTTCAATTCCGCAATTTCAATTTTGCAAGCATAGATTAGAATTTCAATTCTGCAAGCATAAATTAGTATTTCAATTCCGCATTTTCCTTTCAGTAAGATAGTTAGTTACAGTTTAATCTATTCTCATTTTGCAGGTACAAGAAAAAGATACAAGAAAAGCAAGAAAAAGTATTTCCATTTCATGCCTCGTAGGAACAGAGATAAAACCAGCAAACTCTTACCCAACACCCCCACCACATCTCTGAGTCAACCTTCTCTTTTCTCTAGTGACAGTGAGCCAGAAGACCCTATAGGTGAACCTCCTGGGATATATGAAGATCCTATAGTAGAAGAAGAGTTAGGAAACATTCCATCTGAAGCCATGGCTAAAAACTGAAATGGTAGAAGAGAAGTCGAGAGAATAGAGGGTGCCTTTCCCATTCGAGAGACCAATGGAGACATGAAAATGAAAAACATAAGTCCCTCTGCGCTACCTCATTTCCATGGTCTGACCACTGAGGACCCTGATACCTTCCTGTTTGAGTTTGCTGTCCTTTGTCGAACTTATGACTATGCTGAGGATGAGCAAAAGACTGAAACTCTTTCCCTCTACCCTCAAGGATGCAGCATTACGCTGGTTCATGGGGTTACCTGGAAACAGTATCACCACTTGGGCTCAAATGCAACAAGCTTTCAATGCCAAGTACAGAGACTACTGTAGGTCCAAGGAAACTAAGGGGGAAATCTTTCAGATGACCATGGGCAGTGATGAATCTTTGGAAGACTATGAGGAAAGGTTCCAACTCAGTTATAAACGGGCCAGGTGCACACTTGACCCGAAATCTCTGAAGTTGGTTCTGCTCCGAGGATTCCCTGAAGACCTTCTGGACACCCTTAACCTGCTGGCTGGAGAAGATATCTACCAACTACCTTATGAGGACATAAAGACTATGTTTAGAAACCATTCTAGGGCAGCCCGGAAGAGAGGTAGGGGAAGTCATCTCTCAGCTAGTACGTCTCTCTCCAAGCATGAGTTTGCTAACCATATGGAAGATCTTAAGAGCGGAATGAGACAGACCATTGCCATGCAACTTGATACCTTCCGAATTCAGCAGAAGAAAGAAGAAGCTGAGAGGGCTTTGGCCATTTTTTGTCTTAGATGCACAAGGAAGCACCCCAAGAATGAGTGCCCATTACACTCAGTAGAGGTATGTTTTGTGTGTGAGGAAGACCATCCCACCAACCAATGCCCTACCTTGCCTGGATTTAAAGCCATGTACCGAGGGACTGAGGTGGCTACTGAACCTCTCTACTTCCTGAACCAAAGGATGCCTCATGGACCCAAACCTTATCAGCAGGGAATGCAAGGGTCATCCCAAGCTTATTACCACCCCAACCAACCTGCTCATATGCCTTCTTGGGGTCCCCCTGCTCATCCTTCCTAGTCCACACCTCCTCCATGGTCTTATCCATCTCCATACCAAACTCAACCTCCTTCTCAAACATTTCACTCTCATGCCCAGCCGCAACCTCAGTGGAATGCACCTCAACTGGGGTGGAGGCCCCAGTACAATGCTCCTCCCGCCATTTTGCCTCCACCACCAACTCAACCTCAACCATTACCTCCTGCTCCTCCAAGACAACCCCAGATGCCTCCTCAACCGAACCCGAACCCCAACAACAGACAGGCCCAGCAGGTATATACTGGGGAGACAACATGCCCTACCTATGCTATGGAGATCCAGGAGATCAACCTGCGATCTGGGAAAGTCCTCCCAGAACGCCAACCTCCTCCCTTAGAAGAGGAGGAAGAGAGACAGGAAAGTGAACCCCAAGCCATTCCACCCTTTCCTGAGTGACTCACAGCAACCACACAACCCAACCCAGAGGAGGACAAGCTTCTGGGAGAACTCAAGCAGTTGTGTGTGAAAATTCCACTTCTCCAGGCCATCAAAGATGTACCAATTTACAACAAACTGATTAAAGAGAAGTGTTTCAAGCACCCAGGCAGGCGAAAGAAAGATGCCTCGACCATCAATGTCATAGGACAACTGTCCGATCTCATGTTGGGGTAAGTAATTTGTCCAAAGTATTTGGACCCTAGGAGCCCTGTAGTTGATGTCCACATCAATGGCACCATTATACCCCACACTCTGATTGATTTAGGGGCTGCCATCAATGTGATGACTAGGGACACCATGCTTAAGCTCAATCTCCAGAGATCCCTAAGGAAGACCTCGACAGTGCTGCAATTGGAAGACCGCTCCACCGTGACTCCCGAAGGGATTGTGGAGGATGTCTTGGTCTCTGTTGATTCCTGGGAATACCCTGCGGACTTTTTGGTTCTCCAACCTAAGGGAAAACTCACAGGGTATCCCCTCATTTTGGGAAGGCCTTGGCTGGCCACTGCAGATGCTTACATCAACTGTCGAGCCGGAAGCATGACCATCAAAAATGGGCCTATGTCCAAATAGCTGGTCCTATACCCTCCTGCCCAACCTCTGCTAGAACATGACTTACCCCTCTGGTTAGAAGAAGAAGAAGAGGATGAGGTCTACTCTGCATTATGCACAGTAGAAGCCAGCAGGGGAGGTCCTCCAACCGAGGATGATTTGATTGAAAACTTGATCCAAGATCCTCCCCCTAGTGAGTTATCCTTGGAAGAATTGGTGGAAGACACCCAGGCCAACACTCTAGTGGACTTAGGTGCCACTAGTCTGACCACCCCTAGAGTTAAGAATGTGGAGTTTGGCCCTAAGAAGACTTTGAAGATAAACTCCTCTCTCTCCTTCTCAGGAAAAGGAGCTATGTAGCCTCTTGCCCCGCCATTTGGAGGCCTTTGCCTGGAGCTACAAGGAAATGAATGGAATCCATCCCTCAGTCTATACTCATCATATCTACATCAAGGAGGACTATAAACCAGTCAAGCAACCTTAGAGGAGGATGAATCCAGCCCTCAAAGACATTGTTAAAGAAGAAGTGCAAAAGTTGTTGGATGCGGGATTCATCTACCCCATCTCGGATAGCGAATGGGTTTCCCCTCTAGTGTTGGTGCCCAAGAAAAACGGGAAATGGAGAATCTGTGTGGTCTACAGAGAATTGAACAAAGCCACCAAGAAAGACCACTTCCCTTTACCTTTCATAGATCAAGTGTTGGATGGACTGGCAGGGAAGAGATTTTTCTTTTTCCTATATGGGTTCAACGGGTACAACCAGATTCAAATCAGCCCGGAGGACCAAGATAAGACCACTTTCACTTGTCCATGGGGTACCTTTGCCTATCGTGTCCTTCCCTTTGGGCTATGTAATGCCCCTGCCACTTTCCAGAGGGTTGTATTAAGCATCTTTGCCGAGTTGGTCCATGATTCGGTAGAAATCTATATGGATGACTTTACTCCTTACGGGTCTAGATTCCAGGAAGCCTTGTCCAACCTGGGAAAAGTTTTGAGCAAGTGCATTGAGATGAACCTGTCCCTCAGTCCTGAGAAATGTGAGTTCCTGATGACTGAAAGGACCATGTTATGCCATACCATTTCTCGCCAAGGGTTACAGGTGGATCCCAACAAAGTTGCTATCATCAAAAGGGTCCCCCCTCCTCAGAAGGTGAGAGATGTCCGGAGTTTCCTAGGCTTAGCCGGGTATTACCGCAGATTCATTAAAGACTTTAGTAAGCTAGCCTAGCCTTTGTTTGGCCTCTTAGCAAAAGATGTTGAGTTTAAATGGTTGGATGACTGCCAGCAAGCCCTGAATGAGTTGAAGGATAAGTTGGTGTCTGCTCCAATTCTGAGAGGCCCGAACTGGGCCCTACCTTTCCACATCCACACTGATGCCTCGAACAAAGCCATAGGGGCGGCCTTAGGACAAGTTGAAGAAAAACTCCCATATGCTATATACTTCGTCAGTAAAAACTTATCCAAGGAAGAAATGAATTATACGGTAACTGAGAAAGAGTTCCTGGATGTGGTCCATGCCCTGAACAAGTTTCGACACTATATCACTGGCTATCAAACATTTGTACATATTTACCATGCTGCAATCCGATATTTAATGAATAAGCCTGATGTGAATGCTCGTATTATTAGATGGTTACTTTTGTTGCAGCAATTTGATTTGACCATCGTTGACAAACCAGGTAAAGAAAATGTTGTTGCTGACTTTTTGTCTAGAGTGGATTTGACTGCAGGTGAAGAAGAAACAGTGGATGACCAGATGCCAGATGAGCATCTGTTTGCTATCTCAATACTCTCCCCGTGGTTTGCTGACATAGCCAACTATCTGGTCTCCGCACAATTCCCTCCGCACTTATCCTCAAAGGAGAAGAGCAGAATCGTGAGGAAAAGTGCCTCATTCACTTGGATCGGGGGCAACTTGTTCAAACTTGGCCCTGATCAGATCTTAAGGTGCTGTGTAAGGGAGGAGGAAGTCTTTGACATCCTCCTAACTTGTCATGATGGGCCTTGTGGAGGACATTTTGCCGCCAAGAGGATTGCCTTCAAGATTCTACAGGCAGGCTACTATTGGCCCACTCTTCATGAAGATGTCAGAAGATATATCAGCCAATGTAACCGATGCCAAAGGATGGGGAAACCAACCCCAAGGGATGAAATGCCTCTCCAACCTCAGGTGACTCTTGAGCCATTTGAGAAGTGGGGTATGGATTTTGTGGGCCGTATCAACCCTCCTTCAAGGCAAAAGTCTTACATCATTGTGTGCACAGATTATCTGACAAAGTGGGCAGAGACCAAAGCAGTCAAAGCAACAATAGAAGAAAAGGTGGCCGAGTTCTTAAGAGAAAACATTTTCTACAAATTTGGCTACCCAAGAGAGATAGTCACCGATCAAGGAAGCTAGTTCACCTCCAATTTGATTGAAGACCTGCTTTCTCATCACAAAATCAAGCATAGGACTTCCACCCCATATCATCCTCAAGCGAATGGGCAAGTGGAAGTCACCAACAGAGCATTGGAGGGGATCTTGACTAAGGTGGTGAGCAGTAGCAGAAGTGATTGGGCAGATCACCTGGTTGAGGCCACTTGGGCCTACAACACCACTTGGAAGACCACAACTAGCTTCACACCCTATGAGCTGGTCTATGGAAAGAGAGCTTTGCTGTCAATTGAGTTTGAATACAACACATTGAGGATGGCAGCTCAGCTGGACCCAGATCTCAGCCATGCTCAACAAGAAAGGTTAATGCAGCTGAATGGGTTGGACAAACTTTGAATGCATGCCCTCCTCCACTCAGAAGTGACTCAACTTCAGAGGAAGGTGTGGCATGACCGGCACCTCAATGACAAACAATTCCAGCCGGGAGATTGTGCGCTGCTATATGATTCCAGACATAAGGATTTCAAAGGAAAGCTGAGAACGAGGTGGCTAGGACCATATGTAGTGGAAAGGTGTAATGACAATGGTTCAGTCCTTATCTCGACTATTGACGAAGAATCCATTCCCATGCTCGTCAATGGGCATCGACTAAAGATCTACAGGAAACCTCTTTCGAGGCAAGAGTTCGTGAAAACCATGGAGAAATCAGTGCTGGTCATAGAGAAGGGTTTTGCCTCTGTTTTGGGCACACCCTGAGCATCATTTCATATTCAAAACAAAAAAAAAAAGGAGAGAGAAAAAAGAATGCAATAAAAAGATCCTTGGGTGAAAACCTTTCTGAGGCGCCCAAGGCAGGTGGTAGGGGTGAAAACCTCATTGAGGCGCCCATGCTGTCTCTTTAAAAAAAAAAAAAGAATGGGAATAAAAAGATCCTTGGGTGAAAACCTTTTTAAGGTGCCCAAGGCAGGTGGTAGGGATAAAAACCTCATTGAGGCGCCCCTGTTGTCTCTAAAAAAAAAAAAAAAAAAAA